>ML348810.1:0-53134 GCA_005239505.1 Nicotiana paniculata | reverse complement strand
GTTGACCTCTATGTTAGAGTAGTGAGTGAATTGTGAATAAAGCATGGTATATGTGAGTCGACTTTTGAGGCGAGGATGTCACACCTATGTGATTGAAATGTTTTAAATTCTTGGTATAACGTGTTAAGGGATTTGCTTAATAAGTTGTGTACATGAGTGTAGTTTGATTGCTCGAGGACGAGCAAATGTTTAAGTGTGGGGTATTGATGCGTGGCTAGAATTCATAGTTTAACACGTTATATGCCTTACATTTTATGTGCATTAATGATAAAAATACACTTTTTATGTGCATAATGAAGTTTATTTCATGTGTAGGTGCAGTGGAGATGGAAACCGAGCTAAATGGATGCAGGAACGTCGAAAATTCGATCAAGAGTCGAAAGGGAGTGACCCGGGCTATAGCCGGGCGTTTTGGCCTTAAGGCCAGGCCAACCCGGGCGTTAGTGGGGCGTTTGGCCCCCAAAGCCAGGGTCAACCTGGCGTTAGTGGGGCGTTAGAGCCCTAAAGCCAGGCCTGCCCTGGCTTTAAGGGGGCATTTGAGACCAGACGCCTGGGTCCCGAGGTCCGGTTAATTCCGAGTTTAAAGAGTTTAAGTGTTTTCCGGTTGGAATAGAAGTCTCCTACATGTTTAGGGTTTATCCCAAACATATAAATAGACTCAAAAACACAACTTGAAGAGAGAGGAAGCCATTGAANTGTTCCTATTTATTATGTATCTACTTGATAGAGAGTGCATATTTAGGTAGTTTTTTGAACAACACCAGTGCCAGAGTATAGACGAAAGTCATAACCGAGGGTTTAGAGGTTGGATTAGAGATAACGATACCTCAGGTGCAATCTAAAGTGAATTGTAATGCAATCTAGCTAGCGTAACTTGAGAGAGCGCGTCTAGTAAATTATCATAATTACTTGAGAGAGATTTATGGTAGATAGAGTGTTCATGATTGATAGAGACAACTAATCAAACTATAAGAAGTATCCGAGAAGGAAGTTCACCGACGGGGGAAACCATAACTTTAGACCTTTATTACAATTGTTTACACCTTATTGTAGTTAATCTTTAGTTTTAATATTTTCATTTAGTTGTAGTAGTTTAACTAACACCAAGTGGCAATTTAGTATTCTGACAGCTTGCTTTATACGTTAACTCCCTGTGGGATCGACTCTGGGCTTAATACCCCAGATTATATTTGCAACGCCCGTTTAGTCTTTTATTAGACATAGTTGAGCGTGATCAACACATAAGCAGAAAAAGATACGGGGGAAGTAGTAAACAGGGGATCAGGGCTATAACTATCAAAATGACCGGCTGGGACATTACGAGTCGGGGGCAGGGGAGGAGGAACAACATGACCTCTAGATTCACCACTATTCGATTTTTCCTTATTTTTACCAAAAAGTTTTTTTAAGGAAGCCATATTAATTAATCAAGTAATAGCAAATAAATAAAACAAACAAAACTATAATATTAAAACTTAAGTGTTTGAACGGGTTTACCTAATTGACGAACAACTTGTTGAAAATTAATTATTGTTGAAGACTTGAAGACTTCAATTCACCAACTTCACAATTTTTTCACAAGTTGTAACAATAAAGGAAGCGATAGTAGCAAGTATAAAAGAAAATTAGAGAGAGACTGTGATAGATTGATAATGATTTTGTAAGAAAAATGAATGAATAATGGGGTTTATAGTTGAAAATAAGGAAAAGTGTAATTATAAAAAGTTTGGGGTTAAAACAAAGTTGGGGGGGGGGGGTTAAATGGCTATTTTGTAAATAGCCAACGACTATTTTTGACAGCCCAACGACTTTTTTTTAAACTTTTGCAATGGCTCTTTTTTTTAAAAATTTTACCGTTGGGACTGTTTGGCCCGCTAAAGAGGCCGGTCCAGTGCCTGTCCCTTGGCGGGCCAAAAGGTCCCGGTACTACCGGTCCCAAAGCGTAGAACCGGCCCATGCCCATGCATACCGATCCTGGCCCGTTTGGCCCGTTTGAACCGCGGTCCCAGTTTCAGACCGGTCCACTTGCCACCCTTACTTACACTCTAAAAAGACACATATCTTTGAGAAAAATAAGCAACTAAATACTAATAATAAGCTTAAAATTATGAGTTTTGTGAGAGTTTTCTTAGAGTGCAAAAACCTTTGAGAAAAATAGAAAGATCCCTTAGGCAATTTGTGAAGTTGTTTAGCTACTAGTTTCAAGTATTTTTTGTTGGTTTTCTGGGCTGTTTTAACACTGAGGTGCTGCTGTCTTTATTGCTAGTTTTTGCAGCTATTCTCGCTGAGTCTACTAATGTACTTTTATTATTCTGCGACCCAGGTAACTCTTTAATCTTGTGTTGCAGATATTTTCACATTAACAAGAAGATTTGAACTCATCTTGACTGCTGGGAGCATATCCATCTAGATAAATGAATGCTAGATAGTTTTCTTGATTGTTTAAGTATATCTTGTTGGATTCGTATGTAAAAATGAATCCCTGAATGTTAAAATACTCTTTATTCATGTGTAACTGGACTTTTCTATCTAATATAGTGTCACGACCCATTTTCTCCTTCCGTAAGACATCGTGACGGCACCTAGTCGCTACGACTAGGTAATTCTATTAACACTAAAATACATAAATAAAGAAAATAATGGAACAAATAAGCTTCAATAATTAGTATATAATGGTAAACTGCCGCTCGACATATACAAGTAAAACCAATACGCGATTATACACAATACTTCCCAAAACCCGGAATCACGAGTCACACGCTCTAAGAAAAACCGTCTAATTCGTCTCCTATACATAGTCTAAGAGATAAGGAGGGAAAATAGTATAAAAGGTAGATCGGGATTCCGAGGATCTGCGGGCGCGTGCAGATATACCTTGAAGTCTCCGGTGGGCTGTTGCAGCTGCACTAATAATTAGGCAGATGAGAGTTCCCTGGATCTGCACACGAAAAACATGTGCAGGAAGGGCGTGAGTACACCACAATGGTACCCAGTAAGTGCAAGCCTAACCTCGGCCGAGTAATGAGGAGGTCAGGTCAGGGACCTACTGGAACACACACACACACACACACACACACACACACACACATATATATATATATATATATATATATATATATATATATATATATATATATATATATATATATATATATATATATATATATATATATATATATATAATAAAGTAAAACAGAGGAAATATCACAATAATAAGGATTGAAATGTAACAATGAAAGAATCATGGAAAAACACAGCTCATAACACAACTGTTCAACAGAGTATATCCCGCGATACCGTCTCGTAGTCCCAAACGTGAATGTGCAGGGGAATCTCCCAGAATATCATTCCGTAGTCCCAAAGTAGATATGCAAGACATGGGGATCTCCCGGAATACCGTTCCGTAGTCCCAAAATCTCCCGAAATATCTTTCCGTAGTCCCAAAGTAAATATGCACCAAAACGACAAGATTCAATAATCATAGCACAGAGTCTCACAATTTATCCTAAGTGTAAGCTAAGGAAGAGCAAGTAAAAAAACTAAGCATGCTGCACGTAGTTCAAATAAACAGTTAAGGCAATTAGGCATGCTTCCTTAATCTAACATAATGCTACACACGCTAATAAGATCAAATAAGAGGAAAGACAAATTTGCTTTTTAATGAAAAATCGGGTTTTCCAACAAACAACCCGTGTACGTACTCGTCACCTCACGTACACGGTGCTCAAATAACAACAACAGTACCAATTCTACGGGGAGGTTCCCCCACACAAGGTTAAGCAAGCCACTTACCTCAAACCAAGCTCAAATCAGTCCGAAATCACGTTCTTGCCACGAGTATCCGACTCCAAATGGCCCAAATCTAATCAGAACCAATTACATGTAAATACAACTACAAGGAACTAGTCTAACGAACGGAATCAAAGTTAAAGTAAGGAATTGGAAAAATTGCTAAAAAGACTTCCCGGGCCCACATCTCGGAATCGAGTAAAAATTACCAAATAAGAACACCCATTCACTCACGAGTTCACTCGTACAAAAATATCCAAATCCGATGCCTAAATCCCACTCAAATCTCAGATTTTTTGTTGGGGAACTTTTCCCTCAATTTCCCAGCTCCCTCACTCAAATTCCTTAATTAGATGAAGAATACAACAATAGATTAATGATATATCCCTCTAGTCCCTTCTCAAGGCCACTGGCTTCTCTCATTAAAGGAGCAGAGAATTACCATTCTCCATAAACACCTAAATTGGGATGACTCATTACCATTTACCCTTTGGGAATTATGGATTAATCAGAATAATAATAATCAAAATAATTTGAAAGATTTTGTAAGGGTAAACAATGTTATTCAGAAAGCATTAGAATACAAGATGCTAACGGACAAAAACCCATTACCTACCTAATCACTAAAAAAAATCCACACCAAATGGCATCCACCACCCAAGGGATGGTAAAAACTCAATATTGATGCAAGCCATGCAAAATCCAATACTATGCTTGGAGGAGTCTTCCACAATGCAGCTGGCAATTGGGTTGTGGGCTTCACAAAAAAATCAAAAGCAAAGGGATCCTTAGACTCATAACTCAAAGCAATAAAGGAGGGAATGAAAATAGCCCACGAATGGAATCTATTCCCTTTGCAAATCGAAACAGACTGTATGGAGGCGATCCAAATCATACAAGGTGAAAAATTATCTTGTAACAATGTTGCTAAATTTTGCAGGTCACAAATGCACCTAGGGAAGGTGATAATCCTCCAGCACACATTTAGAGAATGCAACAAGGTGGCACACATGATGGCCAAGATGGGTAGCTGGACAGGAAGGAAGAAGAAATATTTTGTGGAAGTTCCTGAAGTAGTTTTTAATTATGTAAATTATGATCTAAATAATGATATTTATTTTGTAAAAGTATTAAATATCGATGCTTGCAATACTCTGCAAGCGTAGGAAATCTATGTGTCATGTCTGGCACTTATGGTATCGATGATGTAACAAACTCTGCTTAGTTTTTAATTAATGCATTTCCTTTATGCTAAAAAAAAGAAATATCATTAAAATAGGATTAGGAATTGTTACCCAATGATTTCCTCTAAAAATCCTTCAATTTATCGCCTAAATTCGAGCTCTCAAAGTCAAATGGTGAAGAATGACATAAACCCTCAAAATTTCCCCTTTTCTGCCTAGCGATCTCGCACCTGCGGGCCAAGGATCGCACCTGCGATGCTGCACATGCGAAATTTCCATTGCAGGTGCAGAAATGAATTAAGTTCCCTGGGTATGAATCTACCAAAGTAGGGCCGCACCTGCGGATACGCTCCTGTGGCCCCTTATCCGCTTTTACGGTCCCAGACAACTCCTGCGTTCCTTCACTCGCATCTGCGGGCATCGCAGATGCGTAATTCCCCTCGCAAATGCGATCCCAGACTTATCCCAAAAATCTACTTCTGTGGTTCCATAGCCGCTTCTGCGGCTCTGCACCTACGGCCCAAAGTGCGCGGGTGCAGTTACACCAGATACAACAATATCAGCCAAATATCCTAAGTCCATTTCAACCCGTTAAGCACCCGAAACTCACCCGAGGCCACCGAGACCTCAACCAAACATACCAACCAATCCTAAAACATCATACGGAGTTAGTCGATCCTTCAAACTACATCGAGCAACATCAAAAACATGAATTATTCACGGATTCAAGCCTAATGAACTTTGAAATTTCCAAATTTTACAAACGACGTCGAAACATATCAAATCTCGTTTGAATGATCTCAAATTTTACACATAATTCACAAATGACACTACGAACCTACTACAACTTTCAGAATTCCATTCTGGACACGATATAAAAATTTCTAGTGCCGACCAAAATCGCCAAAATTCCAACTTTCGCCAATTTAAGCCTAATTCTACTACGGACCTCCAACTCACATTCCGGACGCGCTCCTAAGTCAAAAATCACATAACAGAGCTAACAGAACCATCAAAAATAAAATCCGAGGTTATTTACCCACAAGCCGACATCCGGTCGACTTTTTCCAATTAAGCTCTCAATTAAGAGACTAAGTCTCTCAATTCACTTCGAAAACCAAAATGAACCCTCCCAACAAGACAAAATAGAAGAATTTGATATGGGAAAAGCATTTAATAGGGGATCGGGGCTCTAACTCTCAAAACGACCGGCCAAATAATTACATATAGTTCTGATGCATATAAAATGAGATGTTTCAAGTTTGTTGTAATGTGTTTAAGGACTGTTCTTACACCTTGCATAATGCTGGCCAGTTTATGTTAGGCCATTATTTAAAGAAAAGAACAAAAGAGTCATGCTCGAAAGCTTTAGAGTATTGTGATAAATTTTAAATTCTACATGTGACCATAGTTTATTGTGATGAATTTTGGATTCTACATATGACCACTTCTATAAAGACCTTTATTTGTTGTTAGAAAGTGGTTAAGTAATTAAACAAGTGGCTGAGGTTGAAAATTAGTTGAATGTTTTGGTTTAGAGTAAAATGGGTTAGACGCATAATTTAGTCGAAGGGGACTGCCTGTGCTAATCTTCAGCTGATGGCCATAGGGATTTGAACTTGTGCCCATTCCAGAAGCCCAATAATGGGCCGAAGTTGGTTCTTCCCAACAGGACCAATGCCTTTTAAAAGTTTATTTAGCCATTTTTCTTTTCAAATCACTGCTGGCCCATTATTTATTGAGTTACTGCTAGTCCATTTCCCTTTTAGTAATATACTATACTAACTTCTGTAAACAAAGCTGGCCCAATTGATTAAAAACCATTTTTGTTGGGGGATTTGCAGTCGTACCCTATATTTGTGCCACCTTTTAACCTGTGCCCTATTTTAATTTTTTTTTGATTTGGTAGCCAGTTGAAAAAAAAATCCGTAATAATATGACAATTACACCCCTGATAAATCGCGTGATCTGCAACCTCATTCATGAAAAAAGATCTCCTCCTCTCCTCTCAGCAGCTTTATCAAAAAACCAGAAACTTGTCCAGATTCATCTTCAGAATCACACTTGCATGAAAATGTTTCACCTTGAAGCTATAATTTCATGCTAATGTAGCATGAAGTTGTTTCATGTTGAAGCTAAAACTTCATGCTAATGCATGCTGAAGTTATTTATCTTGCAGTCTACAATTTTGTCATGGGTGTTAGCCGAAACTTCAGTCTAAACATGCTGAAGTTATTTAGTTCATTTGCAAAAACTTCAGACTAAACATGCTTAAGCCTTTTAGTTCATTTTCTAAAACTTCACACTAAACATGCTTAAGTTTTTGTCTTGCAGTATATAATTTTCTAATGAATTTTTCCTAGTGCATGCTTAAGTTATTTAGTTCATTTGATAAAACTTCAGACTAAACATACTTAAGTTGTTTAGTTCATTTGCTAAAACTTCAGACTAAACATGCTTAAGTTAGTTAGTTCATTTGCAAAAACTTCAGACTAAACATGCTTAAGTTATTTAGTTCATTGCAAAAACTTCAGACTAAACATGCTTAAGTTATTTAGTTCATTTGCTAAAACTTTAGACTAAACATGCTTAAGTTATTTAGTTCATTTGCTAAAACTTCATACTAAAACATGCTGAAGTTTTGTCCTGCAGTCTATAGTTTTATCAATAGTCCTGAAGGGCAAAATCGTCTTTTTAAAATGCTTTTAACAAAAAAATGGGTGCGGATGCAAACGGAAAAACAAAACGAGTATAAGTTAAAAGGGGACGACCAAATAGGGCGCCCCATGCAACTTTTACATGTTTGCTCAAATAGATTAATTAAAGTGGTTCTTTCTCTTAGTAGTAGTAATCTAATAATTTAATCACCTCTTAATTGATTAATTTAAACGCTAGGCAAATGGTAGACACACTTTAACTTCACGGAATCTCTTGCCTAGCGTGATATTTAACATTTAATAAATTAATTGAACAAATCTCATACCTTATCCAATAGATAAAATTAATTTTTTAATTTAATTATATCCCATAATTGCGGATTAGCTTGCATAGCGCGATAGTAACTGTTAATTAATTTCTTCGAATGTAGGAATTTTCTCCAAAAGTAATGATGTACTTAATCTTCGTCATGACTGCGGATTCACTTGCATAGCGCGATTATGAAAAAAAATCAATAAATTCATCTCGGTCGCACATTCGCTTGCTTGGTGCGGAGGAAATTTTTATTCAAATATTTCTTTAATAATTTTAATAATTGAAAGAGGATAGGGAGAACATAGAAATCCAATAAAACACAGTTTGTCCAATCTTAATTCAAGCCAAGTTTTAAGTCAATAAAGCGACGTGCTAGCACCACAGGACTGGGGAATGTCTTACACCTTCTCCCCGGTCAACATAATTCCTTACCCAAACTTTATTTTCGCGGACCGATAAAAATAGAGTTAAACTTTCCTTTGACTAGGGATTCAAATAAAAGGTGACTTGGAACATCGAAAAAATAAATTCCAAGTAGCGACTCGGTAAATAAAATAATCCATGCTCAAACTTGTCCTTTAATTAGAAAAATTCTTTAACCCACAATCCATAACACATATATCTTTTGGGGTAGAAAATGGGTGTGACAGCTCTGGCGACTCTGCTAGGGACAACGAGAATTCGAGCTTGTACATGTTGAATTTCATTTGGCTTTATTAATTTTGTATATACTGTGATTTATTTGGGCCTAATGTGCTACTTGCCTGCCTTTAGCTGCTTTGATATTGTTGAATTGTACATATAAACTGTCTTCTCATGCACCCCCTTTGAGTCTTCTTGAAATTAAAATTGGGAATTTGCTTGACATAGCCCGCTTTCTTTGAGATAGCCGAGGTGCTTGTCACCCGGTGAAGAATATTAGTCACACGTGTTTTAGGCGAGGAGCACCACCAGCTAAGCCGGAAAGCAATGCTACCGGTACCGTGACCCTTCTCGACTCGCGTTGTCCGCCCGAGTAAGCCAGACTAGATACCTTCTCCACTAGGATTTAAACCTAAAAGAACCAATCTCATGCCGTATATCCCTAGTAGGTTCACTTTATTTGCATCACGTGCACTTGACTTAGCGAAACTCGACACATGGGCGGGGTCCGTATTAGACATGTATCCTCTTTGAGACCATCACGTTCACTTATGTGCTACTTGCTACATCATTTGGAAGGCTTGTTTGCATTGTTGACTGGCTTACAAAATTAGTTGAGCAGAATTTAAAAAAATCATTCTCCTAATTTAGGAAAAATAATCTCTTTTTTTACTAAGATTTTGTAGTTGTCTGGCGTGAGGTGTAAAGATTAATTTTCATAAAAATTAAAAGAGAACATAGTCGGTTTCACCGAACTACGCGAGTTTGATTCTCATCGTGTGTGAGATACGTAGACAACCTTTATTGAGTCAGACCCCAATTTTAAAAAATCCAAAAATATTTTCCTTTAGTCTTTGATACATCAAATGTAGAATTTTTTTTTTTAAAAAAAAAAACAAAATAAAAAGCATTTTGGAATTGCAAAATATTTTTGTTCTTCTTCAGAAGTTTTTCTTTTTGAAACTAAAAAGAAAACTCAGAATCCAAAAATATTTTCATTCAACGGAAAAAATTCAAAACGCAAAAAATATTTTCTTTCTTCTTTGGAAGTCTTTCTTTCTTAAAAACCCAAGAAAAAATTCTTTCTTCTTTAGAAATCTTTCTTTCAACAATTTACAAAAAAGAAAAAAATTCCCGTTAGGAGCTTTCGTGGTCTAATTTTATATGAGTAAAAAAAAGAAAAGAAAAAAATAGTTAGTTTATTTATTTATTCCTAATTTTTCTGAACTATGTAATAATCTGATTCATGCGGCGACAATGATACACATGCAACCCCCAAAAGGTTCGATCGAGATATTTTTTAATGACTCTAAAATGAGGGATCAAAATGAGGTGAGTGAAAAGAAAAGCAAAAAAAAGAGAAAGGGAGAGAGAGAGAGAACAAAAAAAAGGAGCGTCAATAAGTAGCAACCTTATAAGCTGGAATGAAACATGAAGCCTTCCAAAAGCATGTTAGAGATGGTGATATGTGATGACCCAAGGGGTCATTTTATAAATTTAGACTCCGTTCTATGCTTAATAGCTATAAATAGACTAATTTTAAATACCTCAATTTGCGTGCATAGTCCGGACGTGAAATCGAAAAGATTTTATGTAAAATATGAGAAATAGTGATTTCTAGAATTTAAATTTTGATTATAGTTGACTTTGTCAATATTTTGAGTAAACGGACCCGGATCCGTGTTCCGACAATCCTGGAAGATCCTCAGTAAAATATGGGACTCGGGCGTATGCCCGGAAATGAATTTCGAGGTCCCAAGCCTTAGAAATAATTTTTTGAAAGAAATTATTTTGCTGAAATATTTATGAATTAAAGAAAATAACTAATGTTTGAAACCATTGGTATCGGGCCCGTATTTTAGTTCCGGAGCTGGTACATATTTATTATGATATTTAACGGTTAACTGTGGAATTTGATGAAAAACGGAGTTCGTTTGACGTGATTCGGACATCCGACTGAAAAGTTATGAACTATAAGAATTCATGATGAAAATGATGAATTTTGAGATTTAATTCATAGTTTTACGTGTTATTTTCATGATTTGATCGCTCGAGCAAGTCCGTATGATATTTTTAGACCTGCGTGCATATTTTTTTTAGAACCCCGTGGGCTTGGGTGAGTTTCAGATAGGCCACGAGTTGTTTTGAACTTAAGAAAAATTGTTGGTTTTCTATTTTCTGGTGCCCAGTAAATTAGTGCTACGCTATCGCATAACCTTCTCCGCGATCGCATAGTATAGATTGTGGGGGTCTTATTTTGTTCTATGCGATCACATAGCTATATCCGCGATCGTATAGTGTTAATTTGCTGGGGACAACTTTTGTTCTATGCCATCGCATTAATTCTTTCGCGATAGCAAAGTGAAAATTGCTAGGGACAACTTTTGTTCTATGCGATCGCATTAATTCTTCCGTGTTTGCATAGTGAAAATTTCAGGAGGTATTTTTTTATTCTCTGCGATCGCATCCCTTCTTCCGCGATCGTATAGAAGGCCTGCCCAGTCATATAAATATAGTATTAAACACGGACAAAACCTATTTTTCAACCATTTTTCGAACTATCAAGCCCTAGAGACGATTTTCTTCACCAAGGTTCATTCCCAAAGTAGTGGTAATCAGTTTTAAATTTTGTTCTTTCAATTCCTTACTGTTTTAGATCAAGCGGGCCCAGGGTCGAATTTTCACCTTTTTTGAGAAAACTTAGGAAAAATTATGATTTTCAGTAAAGTTAGTTCCTTTAGCATTAGTTGATGATATTGAGTTAATTATGACTAGATTCTAGCAAGTTAGAGCAAGATTCTAAAGGAAAAGCTATAATTGAGCAGTGAGTGGCCCGAGTTCGGGTTTTCACTTTTTGAGTAAACTTAGGAAAAATTATGATTTTCAGTAAAGTTAGTTCCTTTAGCATTAATTGATGATATTGAGTTAATTATGACTAGATTCTAGCAAGTTAGAGCAAGATTCTAAAAGAAAAGCTTTAATTGAGCAGTGAGTGGCCTACGAAATTGAGGTAAGTGTTTGGTCTAACTTTGACTTGAGGGAATAGGAATCCCCACTTGTTTGCTGTGTGAAATGCATGTGTGTGGTGTATAGGTGAGGTGACGAGTATGTATGCACCACCAAATTGCCTGTTAAGCATGATCCCTTTTTCCGTTCCCAACTTAATTGATTCTTGTCTTAATTGTTCTATGTTCATTATTGTTTCTATGACTACTTGGCATTGGTATTTTGTTGTTAAATTGTCACGACCCAAAATACTAACTCAGGTCGTAATGGCGCCCAACACCGGGGTTAGCCAAGCCCATACTTAAATTACTAAAGATTCCTCCCATGCTTGGTTTAACATCCCAATACGTGCCAAGTTTTAAAGTTCAAAATATTTATTAAAAAAGATAGCAAGCCATTTTTACCAAAAGCAGTCAAAAGAGGAATGAGCCAATATATATATTGTAACGACCCGGTCGGTCGTTACGTAGAACTTGCATTAAAAATTATTGTTATGGACTTGTTATAGATTGGTTATACTGTATTTGATGTATTAGAGTTGGTAGGCTTGAAATCGAATGGTTGTAGTGAGAGTTCAGTCATTAGCCATTAAAAATAGCCTTGAAATGGGAAAAGACAACTGAGAGTTGACTTATTGGTAAACGACATCGGAATGCGGATTTTATGGCTCGGATAGCTTCGTCAGGTGATTTGGGACTTAGGAGTGTGTTCATAATACTTTTGTGATGTCCGGTGTAGAAATAAGCTTGAATTGGCGAAAGTTAGTTTTTGGTGATTTCCGGTCGGTAGTGGAAAATAGGAAATCGGGGTCGGAATGAAATTCCGACAGTTGGAACAGGTTCGTAATGTCATTTTGGATGTGTCTGCAAAATTTCAGGTCAATCGGAGTTGTTTTGGATGGTTTCGGCATCATTGGTGGATTTTAGAAATTTCAAAGTTCTTAGGCTTGAATCCGATGTAAATTTGGTGTTTTGATGTTAGTTTTGGTGTTTTGAGAGTGCAACTAAGTTTTAATGATCAAATGTAACGTGTTAGTATGTTTGGTTGGGGCCCCGAGGGGCTCGAGATTGATTTCGGGGGGTTAACGTGCATTTTTAGACTTAAAGAAAGAGCTGGTTTTCTGGTTTTTGTGCAGCAGGGATTTGTGCATCGTGATCGCATGGGAAAGGCTATGATCGTGTAGAACACTCTGAGGGATAGGAAAAATTATGAATCACGATCGCGTGTATCGGGGTGCGATCGCGTAGGTTTGGAAGAAGGTGAAGTGCGATCGCGTGGGCTAGGTCGCGATTGCGTAGAGCTAACCTGGCGCGTGGGGGAGCCGAGGTCAGTGGTCATCGCGATCGTGTGATATGGTGTGCGATCGCGTGGATTAAGGAACCAAGGCATCGCGATCGCGTGAGGGAAAGCCGCGACCGCGGAGAGTAAATCACTGGGCAGTATATAATTAAACCCTCCGCGGCTTAAACCCTTTTTACACCATTTTTGTACGGACAGAGAGCTTTGGGGTCGATTTTTGAAGAGGGAAATCAGTGTTCTTCATAGAGGTACGTGTTTTGATCTTTAAAACTCGTTTATGGGTGATTATAGAACACAATATCAATATTTAATTCATGAAAATCAATAGAAAAAGGTGGGTTTAGGGCTTGACATTTTGAGACCTTTAGAGATTGATTTGAGGGGTCAAACGAACTCCGATTTTAGTGTTCTTTATATGTACGGACTCGTGAGATGATGAAGAAAATTTTTGTATAAAAATTTCTGAGTTTTACAACGCGGGCCCGGGGGCCGAGTTGACCAATTTTGGGGTTTTGAGCTAAATTTGATATGTTTCGATTGGAGTTGATTCTTTAAGCATAAATTGATGATAAAAATCTGAACTTGATATATTTGGAGCCTTCGGAAGTTAATTCGAGAGGCAAGCGTGTTGCGGAATAGTTCCAGGCTAGTTTGAGGTAAGTAATGTCTTTAAATCTTGTCCTGAGGGTATGAAACTCCGGACTATGCACCCTGTCACGGGTTTTGAAATGAAACGGTTGGAACTTTGGAATTATCTTCCTTATTTAGGTGACTATTGAGTTGCTAAACCGAATTTTAAGCCTATGCTTAATTAGTATTATTATATTATGATATGATTTAGGTTGTAAGCCGTGTTTAGGGCCTAGTGCCGATCTGTTTTCCCCTAGGGGGTTGTGTTTACTATATTTTCTTCACTGATATGTTGTGATTTTACACTCAGTCCTTCCTTGGTAAATTGTTTTGACACCCAGAGTATTTGATACTATTTATTGAAAAATGAAACACTATTTTGGGTCGAGAACCCGGTATGTTTATGGCCTAAAGGCAAATTGAGAGTGTCTGATTGAGTGAGGCTTTCAGGCCTATATTGTGAGGAGGCTTTCAGGCTTTATGAGAGAGGTGAGGAGGCTTTCAGGCCTCAAGAGTGTGGTGAGGAGGCTTTCAGGCCTTATGAGAGAGGTGGGGAGGCTTTCAGGCCTCAGGAGTGTGGTGAGGAGGCTTTCAAGACTCAGGAGAGTGGTGAGAAGGCTTTCAGGCCTTATATTATTATTGCGTTTGGGTTGTAGGAGCCCCTCCAGAGTCTGTACACACCTCGAGTGAGCGCCGGTACCGATTGAGTGATGATTGCCCGCGGGGCTGATACTGAGTGATGATTGATACTGAGTGATTGAGAGAATGCCTGAGGGCAATTGTTACAAGAAATGATTTTGGCCCGAGGGGCAGATTTATGATGATTTTACTAAGTTTTCGAACTATGATTTACTTCGTTTTCAAACTGGCATTTACTGAGAATTTTACTAAGATACACTGATATTACACTCGTTTCAAAGGATTTCTGAAAACTGATTTCGAACTTATGTATTTGATGAATACCACATGGTGACTTGGTATTTTACTGGTTTTGTGAAATTGTGTATCTGTACTGTGTGTTTTATAATTCTCAGACTGTGATTTATTTTCATTACTACTGAGTTGGCATACTCATAATGACTCCCTATTCCTCTGTGCAGAGATTCAGGTGACGATCCAGAGCAGTAGCTGTCCTTGCTCGTAGCAGCAGTCCACGTGATTACGAGGTAACTGTCTAGTGTCCACAACTTCTCCACTTCCCTTACTTATTTAGTTTTAACATTTCATTCCTAGACTACATTGAGATATTAGTAGAGTTATTTTATTCGTAGATGCTCATGACTATTGACTCCAGTCTTGGGAGGTTTTGTTTAGAGTTGTTAGTCTGTTATTGGGGCGCTAAGACTTAATTACATTATTCTATGTTATGGTTGCTGCTTATTATTAAATTGTGAACTTTTATAATTGAACAAATGCGTAGTAAGGTGATGGTTGGCTAGCCTAGTTCCACGATAGGCGCCATCACGGCCTATTAGGATTTGGCGTCGTGTCAAAGTTGGTATCAGAGCTCTAGGCTACATAGGACTCAACGGTCATGAGCAGGTTTAGTAGAGTCTTGCGGATCGGTACGGAGGCGTATGTACTTATCTTCGAGAGACTGCAGAACCCTTAGGAAACATTCCACATTCTTGAATTCTTGTTGTGCGAATCCATTTTATTCAGACAAAAACGTAACTCTTTTAATTCCTTTCATGTATTCGAATGCGCACGCGAGCGCTCTGTATCAGTTGTGCGTCAGTGGCTTGTGACTTCTGTGGGTGAGACGTGATTTTAGCATGTTGATAGTGGTCCAGTCCGAAGGACTTGAGGCCGGATTTTGTCTGTGGCTTGAATACTGAGATTTCTTTTGTGTGAGCACATATATGTGTTGGGGGACTTATATGTCCGTTTGTGCCATTATTGATGGAATTTGTGACTAGATGACTACGTGGTGAGTGTGATTTATAGTTAGATGTGTTTAGGTTGTTTGATTGTGACAAGAATGGATTAGCGGGAAATGTGGCAAGAACCATTAGGTATTTGACGTCTGTATTGAGTTAGAATATGGCTTCGAGTTGTGAGTGTATTGAAACACCTCTCGTGTGGTTTAGTTGTGGAGTGAAGTGGATTTTTATAGTGGTGTATGAGTTCCTGGTGATGTATTTTGGGTTGACCATTGCCCCTGCAGCGTTCATGTAATTGATTGACGATGCATTCAGCCGTGTTATAACTCCTTTGTTATTGTATTTATTGATGGCATCCTACCGTACTCTCGTAGCCAGGGGTAGTATACTCAGCATTTGATGATGGTATTACAAGGATATAGGGAGGAGAAGCTTTGTGCGAAGTTCTCCAAGTGTGATTTTTTGGCTCAGTTCAGTAGCATTCTTGGGACACGTATGTCCAGTGAAGGTATCCATGTGGCCAGACGAGTGTGTGTAGAGCTTCCAGAAGCTCAGGATTTCCTTGACCACAACTCTAGTGTTAGTATTGCCATCAGCTTCAGGTTCTTATACCGCTTATGGGATGTCTCGAGGGCAGGCAGTGGTTGTGTTCTACTGTAGGAAGGTATAGAGATTGTGTGATAGCTATGATTTTCATAAGTGTTGGGAGATATTATTTTGAGGTTAAGCAGGCAGGGGTATTTCCTGAGGGTTGTCCTGAGGTGTGTGACCCTTATGTTTATCTGTAGTAAGTTCTCTCTATCATTAAAAGATGTATGCTGTAATTTGCGTTTAGATCGCTTGTGGGAGTTGGCATGACCATTAAAATGGTTGATGCGAGATTTGCATTTGATTTGAGTATTAGATGATTTGGGTCATATAAGCTTATGGAAGATTTAGTTGAACCTCATCACATCATGGTGGCAGTGATAGTGTATGGGCATCGTGAGTTATTGTTGTCTGGATCTTTGTATTTAAGCTAAGTGGGGGAGTTCGCTAGTGGTAAGTTGATTACACGATTAGGTGTTGTAATGTTTTTGGTTCGAAGTATGTTGGTGAATCAGTTATGACCTGCAGAGGTGGAGTCTGGGAGTGACTCGAGTAATGGAATTTACTGAATGATTAAGTTGTACTGGTAAGTGTAGTGTGTGCAATGTATGAGTGTGCTTGTTGCTGCAATGGTGTGGATTACTTTCCTAGTATGTGGATTGCAAGCGGGGTCAGGTCGTTCCGTTTACTTAGTTAGTGTAATTGGAATTGCGTAGAATAAATGACGTTCGAGAATGGTTCAGACGAAATCAAGGTCATATGTAGCGATCGGGGATCTTCAAGGTGTCAAGGCTTGTGGTGTATTTAGATTATTATGGATTCTATCCATCAGTATCAGGAAAGGGAAGGTAATGACTTAAATTCGCAGGAAGTCTCTTCAAGGTAAGTATTTCTAATGTGGTGCATTTGGGGATAATTGAGGGAGTATTCAGCGGCTGATGAGCCTTAGGCGGTATATTTTTATGCTTGGGTTTCGTGCGGTAATTCAGGATTGAGAATTGTGGTATTATGGCAAGAAGAAGTATCAATTCAAAGGTAAGTCAGAAAGAACTTGAATAAATAGGATAGCTTGGTAGTAGGTCAGATCGACATGATAAGGGATATGGTTAGTTCTTTGGGTGTTTATAAGGTAATGAATTATTACAAGTGTTTATTAGCAATTCTCTTGGGATTTGGTGGCATGCGTAGCTTGGTTGAGTTAGGAGGATTCAGTCCTGACGGTTTGGTGCTGTACAAATGTGATCCAGAGAGTTCTTGATGGTTCCTACCACGGTTGGAGATGTATATTTCTACTAGCGTGAGGGCCATGTGATGTATAGTAATTTTGCTTCTACATGGGATCAAATGGAAAGTTCTTGGTTAGTTGGGTACATAGTTGTTTGTGGCTAGGAAGGGAGAATGAAGTTCTCATATTTATCATAGGATTGCATGGCGTATGCGGTATTTTGTGTATAGTGGAGAGTGGCATATGTGAGGTCACGGTTCAGCTCTAGAAGGAAGGTCAGATTTGGAAGTTTCAAATGATTAGGTAAAGGATACCACTATTGGGTGGCTGGATGAGGGTATACATTCAGAGAGGGCAATGTGTTTAGGGCAATGTGTTGAATACGGGTGCTTCATTGGTTTTACGACGCTCTCGTGTTGGATCGACTGCTGATATTCAAGGTTTTTGGTGACACAGAGGAATTTTGGGGGTATCCCTCGTGGGATGATTGAGTATTAGAGGTGTTATATATTTGAGAGGTGGAAATGGGATCATATATGGTAATGTGTGCAATTCATGGGCTTCGAGACTGAGAGTCCTTGTAAACAGATTATTCGTGGTTGTGAACTGTGAGGATGCGAGCAAAGCTAGTCAGGTGTTAGTATATGTCATGACTCGGCCATTATGAACTTTCAGAGAGAAATAGTACGTAGAGTTATTGGTAGGCCAGTATGGGTGTATGTTCTGCACCGAGTCAGAATTGTCGACTCCGAAATGCTATTGTTGAGGGATGTACCATTTGATTGTCACTGGGCTTATTCGTGTTTTGGAGTGATCTATGAGTTACCTTTCGGTGTTTCGAGGAGTTGTGATCGTTTTTTATATATGTGCATAAGGTGTAGTTCTATCGGGGCTTTATAGAGAGAGTTGAGTAAGGTAAGTAATTGAGTGTTGCAGGATTGAGACATGTCGGTTATGTTCTTTCTGGTTCGGGTTGTATGGTATCGTCCGATTTCCTCGTGATTATGGCAATGCAATTTGAGTAATTGATGTCGAATTTCGCATGGTTATTGATTTTGAGCAAGGTGGCTAAGAGTGTGTCATGTGGTCCACCAGTTGGATGAGATCACACTTTGCAGCTCAGGTAGGTAGAGGTATGATCCTTGGTGTCAGATTTGTGTGATATGGTTTCACGATGTGTATCAGGATTTTAGCATGATGTGGTAATGGTAAGTGTTAGTGGCAGGATAGTCCTCTCGTGTGAGTCTTCTCTATTTTATGAATTGAGCTCTTGGTATGTGGTTATTGAGTGCACAAGCTGCACAAGTTATGGCTCTGGAAGGTATTGATACTGATCGAGCGAATGGTTGTTGGTTTATACGTGTTTCTTTCATCATCAACAGTATATGGAAGTGTTAGAGCGAGGCATGGTTTGATAAGAGGGTATGTACCGGTATTGAGTTGTTTGAACAACTATTGTGGTTAGGAGTTATCGCTATGAGTGGTTGAGCCACGCGGTATATTATGTGATTTCATTTTGGGTTACGGATATGGTTTGATACATCGTGTTCAGACTGTTTCAGCTTATAGCCGTGGAAATTTGAACTTGTAAATTATTTCAGAAGTGGAAACTTGGTTTTAAGGTTTATGGGTCAGAATTTGATAATGAAATTTTAGTTATGTTGTGTTATTAGACCTAGATGGGGTAAGGTGACGTGGAATCACCTCTGAATATGTTCATGGAAGGTTACACAACAAATTTTGGTGGTGTTGGAACAACTCTAGGCACGTCCGAGGACGAACGTATGTTTAAGTGGGGGAGAATGTAACGAACCGGTCGGTCGTTACATAGAACTTGCATTAAAAATTATTGTTATGGACTTGTTATAGATTGATTATACTGTATTTGATGTATTAGAGTTGGTAGGCTTGAAATCGAATGGTTGTAGTGAGAGTTTAGTCATTTAGCCTTTAAAAATAGCCTTGAAATAGGAAAAGTCAAGTGAGAGTTGACTTATTGGTAAATGACCTTGGAATGCGGATTTTATGGCTCGGATAGCTTCGTTAGGTGATTTGGGACTTAGGAGTGTGTTCATAATAATTTTGTGATGTCTGGTGTAGAATTAGGCTTGAATTGGTGAAAGTTAGTTTTTGGTGATTTCCGATCGGCAGTGGAAAATAGGATATCGGGGTCGGAATGGAATTCCGACAGTTGGAACAGGTTTGTAATATCATGTTGGATCTGTCTACAAAATTTCAGGTCAATCAGAATTGTTTTGGATGGTTTCGGCATCATTGGTGGAGTTTAGAAATTTCAAAGTTCTTAGGCTTGAATCCGATGTAAATTTGGTGTTTTGATGTTTTGAGAGTGCAACTAAGTTTGAATGATCAAATGTAACGTGTTAGTATGTTTGGTTGGGGTCCCGAGGGGCTCGAGATTGATTTCGGGTGGTTAACGGGCATTTTTAGACTTAAACAAAGAGCTGGTTTTCTGGTTTTTGTGCAGTAGGGATTTGTGCATCGCGATCGCATGGCAAAGACTGCGATCGCGTAGAAAACTCTAAGGGCCAAGCAAAATTTTGCATAGCGATCGCGTGTATCGGGGTGCGATCGTGTAGGTTTGGAAGAAGGTGAAGTGCGATCGCGTAGGCTAGGTCGCGATCGCGTAGAGCTAACCTGACCCGTGGGGGAGAAGAGGTCAGTGGTCATCGCGACCGCGTGATATGGTGTGGGATCGCGTGGATTAAAGAACCAAGGCATCGCGATCGCGTGAGGGAAATCCGCGATCGCGGAGAGTAAATCACTGGGCAGTATATAATTATACCCTCCGCGACTTAAACCCTTTTTACACCATTTTTGTACGGACAAAGAGCTTTGGGGGTGATTTTTGAAGAGGGAAATCAGTGTTCTTCCTAGAGGTACGTGTTTTGATCATTAAAACTCGTTTATGGGTGATTATAGAACACAATCTCAACATTTAATTCATGGAAATCAGTAGAAAAAGGTGAGTTTAGGACTTGAGATTTTGAGACCTTTAGGGATTGATTTGAGGGGTCAAACGAACTCCGATTTTAGTATTTTTTTATATGTACGGACTAGTGAGATGATGAAGAACAATTTTGTATAAAAATTTCTTAGTTTCAGAACACGGTCCCGGGGGTCGGGTTTTTGAACAATTTCGGGTTTTTGAGCTAAATTTGATATGTTTCGATTGGAATTTATTCCTTAATCATAAATTAATGATAAAAATCTGAAGTTGATAGTTATGGATCCTTCGGAATTTGATTCGAGAGGCAAGCGTGTTGCGGAATAGTTCCGGGCTTGTTTGAGGTAAGTAATGTCTTTAAATCCTGTCATGAGGGTATGAAACCCCGAACTATGCACCCTGTCACGGGTTTTGAAATGAAAAGGTTGGAACTTTGGAATTATTTTCCTTATCTAGGCGACTATTGAGTTTCTAAACACTTTTAAGCCTATGCTTAATTAGTGTTATTATATTATGATATGATTTGGGCTGTAAGCCGTGTTTGGGGCCTAGTGCCGATCTGTTTTCCCCTTGGGGGTTGTGTTTACTATATTTTCCTCACTGATATGTTATGATTTTTCACTCAGTCCTTCCCTGGTAAATTGTTTTGACACTCAGAGTATTTTGATACTATTTATTGAAAAATGAAACACTATTTTGGGTGGAGAACCCGGTATGTTTATGGCCTAAAGGAAAATTGAGAGTGTCTGACTGAGTGAGGCTTTCATGCCTTATGAGGGAGGTGAGGAGGCTTTTAGGCCTCAAGAGTGTGGTGATGAGGATTTGAGGCCTTATGAGAGAGGTGAGGAGGCTTTCAGGCCTCAGGAGAATGGTGAGAAGGCTTTCAGGCCTTATGTTATTATTGTGCTTGAACTGTAGGAGCTCCCCCGGAGTATGTACACACCCCTAGTGAGCGCCGGTACCGATTGAGTAATGATTGCCCGCTGGTTGATACTAAGTGATGATTGATACTTAGTGATTGAGAGAATGCCTGAGGGTAACTGTTACAAGAAATGATTTTGGCCGAGGGGCAGATTTATGATGATTTTACTAAGTTTTCGAACTATGATTTACTTCGTTTTCAAACTGGCTTTTTCTGAGATATACACTGATATTACACTCGTTTCAAAGGATTTCTGGAAACTGATTTCGAACTTATGTATTTGATGAATACTACATGGTGACTTGGTGTTTTACTGGTTTTGTGAAATTGTGTATCTGTACTGTGTGTTTTATAATTCTCAGACTGTGATTTATTTTCATTACTACTGAGTTGTCGTACTCATAAAGACTCCCTGTGCCTCTGTGCACAGATTCAGGTGACGATCCGGAGCAGTAGCTGTACTTGCTCGTAGCAGCATTCCACGAGATTGCGAGGTAGCTGTCCAGCATCCACAACTTCTCCACTTCCCTTCCTTATTTAGTTTTAGCATTTCAGTCCTAAACTATATTGAGATATTAGTAGAGTTATTTTATTCGTCGATGCTCATGACTATTGACTCCAGTCTTGTGAGGTTTTGTTTAGAGTTGTTAGTCTGTTATTGGGGCGCTAAGGCTTAATTACATTATTCTATGTTATGGTTGCTGCTTATTATTAAATTGTGAACTTTTATAATTGAACAAATGCGTAGTAAGGTGATGGTTGGATAGCCTAGTTCCACGATAGGTGCCATCACGACCTGTTAGGATTTGGGGTCGTGACATGTATATACAGACCCGCAGACCAAAATAACAACTACGTGTATGCCAGGAACTAGTGTCACAAGTCCTACGGGCATACTAAAAGAATATACAAAACATAATATACAATCCCATTGTCTGAAAGAAATAGATGGGAAATAAGTGAAAGAAAACTCCATGGTGCTGCCGAGGATCGTCAGGAGAAGCAGCTCACCGTGAAGTCGGGTCCAACTAAGATCAGAATGGAGCTCCGGTCTGATAACCAGATGCACCAGCCTCAGAACCTGTACAATTAAGTACAAAGTGCAGCATGAGTACATAAAATAAATATGTACCCAGTGAGTATCCCGCCTAACCTCGAAGAGGTAGTGACGAGAGGTATACGTGATACTTACTAGGATTAACAATTCTAAATAACATGATTTAATAGGAACTAGGCTGGCATAACAGTCGTAGAATCACAAAGATATAACTTATCAAGTATAGTTGTATTTACCTTTGCATATCAAATTTCACTAGCACATAATGTACTAAATTCCCTTATTAACATGAACCAGTTTATACAATTACAACAAATTCCCAGTAAATCATACAACACATAGTAGGCCGGAAGCGTACGACCGAAATGTCACAAAAATAAATGTGCACTGCCGAGGGTCGAACGGCTCGAACCATAGATGCATCTATTACCCCGCTCGCGAATCGAACATGCGACGCAGTTGACATAATAGTAGGGCTATTCCGCTAACTAATCATACATGTGACGAGGTGCCGTATACATACATAAAATTATCAATTTTTAAGGAATTAACAGAGATTATTCTTTAAGGCAAGAACTTAAGTAATATATCATGGAATACAACTTCCTAATATTCTCATGACAAAATCAAGGATAATAAGCAACTCAAAATACGTTTAGGAATACATGTAAGGCACATATAAGCATGCTCGTGAGTCCTAGAACTACCCAACATAACATAGTAGTAGCTACGCATGGACTCTCATCACTTCGTGCGTGCGTAGCCCCCTCAAATAAGGACATGCAATTATTTATAATCACCTATGGGGACAATTCCTTCTTACAAGGTTAGAAAGGAGACTCACCTCGTGACGAATCTACTCCCCGGACCAATAACGCGCCCGAAACTCCGAACTCTACACCCGAGGACTCTAAACTAGCCAAATATTATACAAATTCAGCAATTTATGTTCAAAGTATGAAATCCTCCTATTACTAAGTCAAATTCGCCATTCTTGAAGAAATCCTAAAATCCAACCCCGAGCCCGCATGCTCAGATTCCAAAATTTTTCGAAGGAAACACTCACTCATAGCCTAAGGATCATTAATAAATGATTTTTTACTTGATTTCATAGCTAATTGACGGATAATTTTCTAAATTCTCGAAGGCCCTACGTTACTACCCAAATTCCAAAGTTTTCCACTAATTAAGTAGTTAAATCCTACTAAGAATGCATGCATTAACCACTTTAAGATAGAATTTACTTACCAGTCAGTGGTTGGGTCGTTGAGCTCTTTTCCCAAGCTCTCAAGGTGTTCTAATGGAGGAAGAAATGAAGAAATAATGAAGAATCCCGTATTTAAGAAACACACTGTCTGACAGAGTTTCCGCATCTGCGGCTTGAGGACCACACCTGCGGTCTCTCACCTGCGAGCAAAGGCTCGCACCTGCGAAAATGGACGAGGAAGCCTGGGCCCGCACCTGCGGAGGGGAGACCGCATCTGCGGCTCCGCTCCTGTGGAACTTTGTACGCACCTGCGAGAATTGTTCTGCCCGCTGGTGGTTGCACCTGCGAGGTTGGGACCGCAGGAGCGGTCCCGCACCTGCGACTGGGCAACCGCACCTGCGGATCACACCAGAATAGGTACACCAGCAGCTATTTCAGCTGGTTTTTGGCCTCGTGTGGTGTTCGGGAGGCAACTGGGACCACCCGAGCCCCCGTCCAAATATACCAACAAGTCCCAAATCATAATACGGACGCGCTCGAGCCTTTGCAACACCCAAAAAAATGCTAAAACTCAAAATCACACCTCAAAACCCCTAGAACCAAACTTAGGAACTTTAAGTTTTCTTGACTTCGCTAACAACGCGCCGAACCAACCTATACTACTCGGAATGACTCCAAATTTGGAAGGCAAGTCATAAATGACATAACAGAACTATTCCCTATCTCGAAATTCCGTTCGGACCTCGATAACACAAAAACACGTCTCAAACCACAATAGGAACTTAAGGGACTTTTAATTTCAATATTGGGCGCCAAAACGCTCCCGGGTCATCATAAACCCATTCCAAACATACGCCTAGGTCCGAAATCATCATACGAAGCTACCAGAATTGTCAAAATTTGATTCTGGGGTCGTTTACCCAAAATGTTGACCGAAGTCAAACTTGGCCTTAAAGGCCAACCTTAAGGAACCAAGTGTTCCTATAGCACTCTAAACACTTCCGAATCCCGGACCACTCGCCCCCGCAAGTCATCAATCAAAGTAAGCCGCTATGGGAAGTTTTATTTAGGGTAACGAGGTCTGATAACGCAAAACGACCGGTCGGGTCGTTACATAAATATTGTTGTGGTTATTTTGGAAATAGTATTGGTTGTTTTAGCTAGTTCTCTTGTGGTACAAAACGGTTGAGCGGTTTGGCATTATTTTTACGAGGTACATATATATATATATTTAAGTTCCTGTTGGTTTCATTTTTGATAATATAGAGGAAGTTGTGAGAAATGGAGTTTAACTGTTTCGTACTTGTTAAGGTTTATGTGGTTATTTGGTTTCATTGATTTATTCCCAATTGTTGTTGTAAGTAGGTTAAAAGTGTTGGCTGTTCTCTTGAATCTATCATGATATATATAAAGACGCAGTTGGGTTGACAGTGTTACGATGGTTACATATATTCTGGCTGGTTTTGTTATGGAATGATATTGGTTAAAGCTTATGAGCTATACTGTTTTATGTTTGCAATTGCTGAAACAAAAATATTGTGAAAGGCTTGGCCTGAATTGTGAAATTTATGAATAAATTGATATGAGATGTCTGGTGGGAGCGGGTTGCATGCCGCAACAAGGAGTGATAAGGGTGGACAGGTGGGATCAGGTTGCACGCCGCAACATGAGGAATAAGGGTGATATATATATATATTATATTTAGGGAGGAGCAATAAGGGTGGACATGTGAGATCGGGTTGCACGCCGCAAGAAGGAGCGATAAGGGAGGACATTTATATATTTTACTGATTTGCAAAGAAAAACAAAGATTTGGAAACTTACTATTTTATTTGCACTACTTTTCATATTTTTGGCACTATTTTCATCTAAAGTTAAAGTTTGGAAATTTGGAAATTATTTGAGAGTTGATTATAGCTGAGGCCTGAAAAAGGCAGCTGAGTTATTTCATTTATGTTGCAGTACTTAATCAATTGTTTAGAATTCCTTCTTGCTTTATATTTATTGTCTCAGTTATATTTTCTTGTTCGCATAGAATTATTTTATTTCGTTATTGTATATATTATGGTCACAGGCTATATGTTTTTAATGCCCCCCCGTAGCCTCGTCACTACTCATAGAGGTTAGGCTCGACACTTACTCAGTACATGGGGTCGATTGTACTAATACTACACTCAGCACTATTTTGTGCAGATCCAGGTACCATCCAGTTGTAGAGATATTTAGAGAGGCTATTGATTTATTCGGAGACACGAGGTATATCTGCCAGCATTCGCAGATCCCGAGAGTCTTCTCCTATTTTCATAAACGCTGTTTTATTATATTCAGAACAATTACATTATTTCTTTCAGCCAAGTATTTGTAGTATTCTTTAGTAGTTCGTGAATTGTGACACCAGACTCTGGGGTAGTTCGAGGTTTATTTATATAATTAGTTCGTGGCTCGGTTTAATTGATTGTTTATTATTTTATATTTGGAATTATTTATTGAAATCCATTAGATCAAATTTAATTTAAAATTTATCTTATCCTGTTTAATTGTTAATTAAAGGAAATAGTTAAGCGAACTCTAATATTGACTTGCCTAGAAAATGTGTTGTTAGGCGCCTTCACGATCCCTAAGGTTGGGAATTTGGGTCGTGACATGATAATTTTAGGAGCATAGTATATTTACGTGTGGTTCGTATCTGTAGAATGCTTAACCCTAACACGTTTGTTTCCTCTTATATAGTAAGCTTAAGGTGGTTGATTTGTTGTGAAACTTGCAACATATCATTACTTCACCAGATCTAAGGGTAAAGTAGCAATGTCTAACAATTATGAAATTGAGTTGGTTAGTGACGACCCCCAGAGTCAGTCAGTTAAGCAAGAGTCAGAGGAGGTAAGAAGATTGAAACAATAACTGTCTGATGTGTATCACGTTTGGGTCTCCGGTCAGCCTCCACCTCAAGGTCCCTCGGAGGGAACTTCAACCGTACCCCTAGATACTCTTCACGACTCCATGCAACGAGCGATCACATTCTACCACCAGGGTATGTGCCAAACTACAGCTTCCATACCGCCCCTGATACCTCTAATGTGCGACCTCCAGCCGCACCAGTCAAGAACACCCCTCTTGTCGTGTCTGGAGCACTGGTATATACAATCCCGCCACCACTTCTTGTGATGAGGCCAAACAATGAGCCACCATCTCATGTTTATGATGGCCAATACTACTCCCCAAATATGGATTTTAGGGTCCCGACTCCATACAATCAGACTCCTTAGTACGAGTCACCGGTGGAAAATAAAAAGTCTGCTAAGACGGGTGAGCCAGATGAGATGGCCAGGAAAACGAAAAGTCTTGAACGGAACATAAAGAAGATACAAGGACTAAATGGTCATATAAGTGTTTCATTCAGTGATCTATGCATGTTCCCTAACATCCATTTTCCACTAGGGTTCAAGACCCCAAAATTTGAGAAATATGATGGACACGGCGGCCCTATCGTCCACTTGAAAAGGTACTGTAACCAACTGAGGGGTGCAGGAGGAAAAGAAGAATTGCTGATGGCTTATTTTGGGGAGAGTCTGGTGGAAGTAACCTCCGAATGATTCATTGACCAAGATATCTCTCACTAGTATGTCTGGGATGACATGTCCCAGGCCTTTGTCAAACATTTTCAATACAACATTGGTATTGCACCGGATCGCAATTCCCTATCCAATATGAAGAAAAAGCAGACTAAAAGCTTTAGGGAATATGCAATCAAGTGGAGGGAGCAAACGGTTAGATTTAAGCCACCCATGGATAACAACGAGTTGATCACTGTTTTTCTGGAGGCTCAAGAGCCTGATTACTTTCATAACATGATGTCTGTGATGGGTAGACCTTTTGCGGAAGCGATCAAAATAGGAGAGATGGTCGAAAATGGCCTCAAGACAGACATAATTGTAAGTTAAGCTGCTCTCATAGCCACCACTCAGGCAATCCAAAATGTGTCGGGAAGTTTGGAAAGTAGAAAGAAGAGATATGAAGGGTCCATGATGACTTCGGGATCCAGGGAGGTTCAAAGAGGGGCATCGCACCCTTATGTGCAAGTTCAGCAGGGCCTAGGTACCCTCTACATTATTATCCCCCGCCAATTCCTCAATACTCCGTGGGCCCACCACAATATACAGTGTTTAATGCTCAATCCTATGCTCGACCTCCTATCAACAGGTACGGGCACCAGCTCCAAGGATCCCCTGACCTCACAACAAAATTTTTGGGCACCCTACAATGCTCGTCCCAAGAGGGATTATGGTCGAGAGTAGAGGGCGATGGAAAAAGTTACTCCATTAGCTGAATCATGCTCTAGTCTGTTCCAGAAGGTGAAGCAAATGGGAGTGATTGGACCCATCGCTCTCCACCATATGCATCCCGATTCACATGGATTTCAAGCAAATGGTAGATGTGAATATCATTCAAGTGCCCCAGGGCATAGCACTGATGACTGTGGACTCTGAAAAGATCCATAGAAAGACTCCTTACTTAAAAATTGATTGTAGTGACAAATGGAGAGGGCCCTCCTAATGTGAGAAACAACCCGTTTCGAGCACACAATGATGTTCATTTTGTGGGAATGATTGGCCGAGATCAAGAATACAAGCCGATTGGTCGAGCAGAAATCAGAGTGGGAACAATTCAAGAAGGAACAAGTCTGGAAGTAAGTCCAAGCCAAGATGTGCCATTGATTGTAAAAGGCGACCAGATCTCAAATAAGGCAACTTTGTTTGTTCCAAAAATATCGAGGTTGGAAGTTCGCTCCAATGTTCCAAGCCCAAAATTGTATGTTCTTGGAGGCCACCCCTTCACAAAGCAGAATCAGGGCGGTACGAAGGGTATAACAAAGGAGATCATAATCAAGCCTGCCATAAAACTCTATGTGACAAACACGAAAATCATTCCTTGGAACTACAATAAAACTGTCATGACCTACAAAGGCAAGGAAATCATAGAAGATATGGGGGAAACTGGAGGTTTGACTCGACCGGGGAGGTGTTACTCTCCAGAAGGGTTGAGGAAGGCCAAGCAAATCAGAGAAGGGAAAATGACAATAAAGAAACCAGTCACTGAAGAAGAGGCGGAAGAGTGTTTGAAAAAGATGAAAGTCCAAGATTACTCAATCATTGACCAGCTGAGAAAGACTCCTGCCCAAACCTCTCTACTATCTCTGCTCGTACATTCAGAAGAGCATGCCCGTGTACTAATCAAGATCCTGAATGAGGAACATGTCTCAGAGAAGACCATATTGAATCAGTTAGAGAAGACGACCAACTCATTTTTTGAGGTGAACAGAATCTCCTGTACTGATGATGAACTTCCCGACGAGGGATCCGGGCACAATAGGGCTTTGTACCTGATTGTCAAATGTGAGGGGCATTATGTAAAGAGAATCATGGTTGATGGACTCTCGAGTGTAGATGTATGCCCTCTCTCTACCTTGCAAAGCATGGGGATCAAAACAAACAGAAACCGACCCAACAATGTTCGCATCCTGGCTTTTGATGGCTCAACAAGAGATACCATTGGGGAGATCAACCTCACCATTTTTATTGGATCCGTTGATTTTGAAATTTTCTTCCAAGTAGGATACATGGAAACTTCTTATGACTTTCTTCTTGGAAGTCCATGGATCCATACGGCCCGAGCTGTGCCATCCACCTTGCATTAGATGCTTATATTCGAACATGAAAGGCAAGAAATTATTGTTCACGGGGAAGACGAGTTGTCCCTTTTTAAAGACCCGTTAATCCCCTGTATCGATGCTAAGAAAGGGTGTGGGTCCATTGTCTATCAGACTTTTGAAGTGGTTGCTGTGGACCATGTTGAGGAAGGAAAGCCCATTTTGCATCCTCGTCTTTATGCCACATCTGCAATGGTGGCTGCACTTATGCTGAGACAAGTTTATGAGCCAGGAAAAGACTTGGGGCATCATTGCAAGGAATTTCAGAGCCCATATCTCCATTCAGTAACCAAGGTACTTTTGGTTTAGGCTTCAGGCCAACACAAGCAGACAAAGACAAAGCCAAGCACCTCAAAAATCATGGATGGGTCTTGCAACAACCTATCCCTCACATTTTCTACACTTTTGTCAAGCCACGACTCAAAGAGGGTCGCCATGGCCTCAGCCAGATATTTTTTGAAGTGAATTTGATCCAGGTTGGCGAAGGCACTAGTCGTGCTGATATGTAACTAATTGGACCAGACAACATGCTCAACAACTCCTCTCCCCACAATGAAGGAGTCTTGGTAGTTTTCTTTTGCACCTTCTTTTTGGTACTATGGGTTACTTTCAGGGTTGTAATCCAAACATCTCAGTATTATTGTTTTGTTTTGATGTTAACCCTTCTATCCTTTTAAATTTAATGAAATGCAGTTAAGTTTCGTACTAAGTTTTGTATCTTTTCCTTTTCCTATTTTCTGTCATTTTGTTTCTATTTCAATTTTGATAATGTCGGCTTTAATAACATGACATGCATGCGGAATTCACGCCCAAATCTTAAAAAGCTGTCTAATTTCGAAATAATGCATCAAGAGGTTGAGTATGATGAAGATGAGGTTGTTGAGGAAATAAAGAGAAAGTTGGAACAATTTGAAAACAAGGCTAAGCCCAACCTCAATGAAACTGATCCAATTAACATCGGAAGTCACAAAGAAGTTAGAGAAACAAAGATAAGCATTCACACTGAACAAAAAACCATAGATGCCTTGATTCAACTTTTATTTGAATACAGAGATGTGTTTGCTTGGTATTATGATGATATGCCGAGTTTAAGTGCTGATCTAGTGGTTCATAAGCTTCCCACGTATCCTGATTTTCCACCAGCCCAACAAAAGCAACAAAAATTTAAAACGGACATGAGTGACAAAATCAAAGAGAAAATAATGAAGCAACTAAGTGCCAATGTGGTCAGAGTTGTCCGATACACCATCTGGGTGGCAAATATTGTGCCTGTGCCAAAGAAGGATAGAAAAATTAGAGTCTATGTTGACTACATAGACATGAACAAAGCAAGTCCAAAGGATAATTTCCTTTGCCAAACAACCACATTATTGTAGATAATTGCGCAAAGCATGAGATACAATCATTCGTGGATTGTTATGCTGGGTACCACCAGATTCTAATGGATGAGGATGATGGAGAAAATACCGCTTTCACCACTCCATGGTGTACTTATGTTTATAGGTCATGCCATTCAGTTTGAAGAATGCAGGGGCTACTTACATGAGGGCCATGACCACCATTTTTCACGACATGATGCACATAGAGATTGAAGTATATGTCGACGATGTCATCATAAAATCAAAGACACAATCTGATCACGTGCGCGATTTGAAAAAGTCTTCGAACAGCTTCAAAAGTATGGCCTTAAGCTTAATCCATCCAAGTGTGCATTTGGGGTTCCATCTGGGAAGCTCATCGGTATTATAGTCAGTCGGAGAGGCATAGAATTGGATCTATCTAAGATAAAGTCCATTCTAGATCTGCCACCCCCGAAGAACAAAAAGGAAATCATGAGTTTGCTCGAGGTTGAACTACATCAGTAGGTTTATTGGTCAGCTCACAACCACGTGCAAGCCCATCTTTAAGTTGCTGAAAATGGATGTTGCTATCAAGTGGACAGACGTTTGCCAAAAAGCTTTTGACATGATCAAAGATTATCTGTTAAAACCCCCTGTACTGGTCCCACATGAACCTGGTCGACCTTTGTTTTTTATCTATTGGTGATGGATAATTCCTTTGGATGCATTCTGAGGAAACATGATGCAACAGGTAAAAAGGAACATGCAATCTATTATGTGAGCAAGAAGTCCACCAATTATGAGGTTAAGTACACCCTTTAGAAATGACATGTTATGCCTTGACTTGGGTCGTTCAGAAGTTGAGACATCATCTTTTGGCTTACACTACTTACCTCATATCCAGAATGGATCCTCTGAAGTATATCTTCCAAAAGCCAATGACCATTGGCGGGCTTGCAAAATGGAAAATCATGCTTACAGAGTTTGACATCGTCTATGTCACTCGCACCGCGATTAAAGCACATGCTTTGGCAGATCATTTGGAAGAGAATCCAGTTGATGATGAGTACAAGCCACTTACCACATACTTCCCAGACGAAGAGGTCAACTCAATAGAGGAAGAAGTTCCATACGACAACCCTGTATGGAAAATGTAGTTCGATGGAACTTTCAATATCAAAGGAGTTGGGATCGGGGCAATCCTCATCTCACCTATTGGACAACATTACCCTGCAATGGCTCGACTTTGATTCTTTTGTACCAATAATACGACAGAATATGAAGCTTGTATCATGGGTTTGAAAATGGCCCTCGATCGGGATGTGCATGAACTATTGGTTATGGGAAATTCCGACTTGCTTATCCGGCAAGTCCATGGCGATATGGGAGACTCGAGAAATCAATCTTATTCCATACAGAAAATGTGTGCAAGACCTGAGCAAAAGATTCAAATCCATTGAGTTCGGGTACATTCCAAGGTTTCACAACGAGCTAGCTGATGCGTTACCTACTTTAGCCTCGACGCTCTCTTATCCAGGAAACATTCATATTGATCCACTATAAATTCAAGTTCGGAATCAACATAGTTACTGCAATACAATTGAGATAGAACCAGATGGTGAACCATGGTATCATGATATAAAATGATTCCTGACAACAAGAGAATACCTAGAGCATGCCAAAGGAGGTCAAAAAAGAACTATAAGGCGGCTCGATGATGGTTTCTTCCTGAATGGAAAAATTTGTACAAAAGGATCCCAGATTTAAATTTGTTGAGATGTATAGAGAATACCCAGAGCATGCCAAAGGAGGTCAAAAAAGTACTATAAGGCGGCTCGACGATGGTTTCTTCCTGAATGGAAAATTTTTGTACAAAAGGACCCCAGATTTAAATTTGTTGAGATGTATAGATGCCATAAAAGCTGAGCGAATTATGAGTGAAGTGCATTCGGGGAGTATGCGAACCTCACATGAATGGATATGTTTTGGCGAAGAAGATTCTGCGGGTAGGGTATTATTGGCTTTCTATGGAGCGAAATTGCTTCAGTTTTGTTCGCAAGTGTCACCAATGCCAAATTCATGGTGACCTGATTCACTCGCCTCCTTCGGAGTTGCATCCCATGTCCTCTCCTTGGCCTTTCGTTTCTTGGGAAATGGATGTTATTGGACCAATCGAGCCAAAGGCTTCAAATGTGCATAGATTCATTTTGGTTGCAATTGATTACTTCACCAAGTGGGTGGAAGCCGTCACTTTCAAAGCAGTCACCAAGAAAGCAGTGGTAGACTTTGTTCATTCCAACATCATCTGTCGCTTTGGTATCCCAAAGACCATTATCACTGACAATGCAGCCAATCTAAATAGTCATTTGATGAAGGAGGTATGCGAGCAATTTAAAATTATGCATCGCCATTCTACCCCTTACCAACCAAAAACTAATAGAGCCGTTGAAGAGGCGAATAAGAACATTAAGAAGATTCTTGGGAAGATGATCCAAGGTTCCAGACAATGGCAGGAAAAGTTGCCTTGTGCTCTTTTGGGATACTGCACGACTACTCGCACATCTGTTAGTGCAACTCCTCATCTGCTGGCATATGGAACGAAAGCTGTAATACCGACTGAAATCGAAATTCCCTCTCTTCGGATCATTGTGGAATCGAAGATTGAAGATATAAAATGGGTAAAGACCCATTTGGAACAACTGATGCTGATTGATGAAAAACGGTTAGAGCCAGTGTGTTTTGGACAATTATATCAGCAAAGAATGGCTCGCACTTATAACAAGAAAGTGCACCCAAGGCACTTTTAGGTAGGCCAGCTCGTGTTGAAACGCATCCTTCCACACCAGGTAGAAGCTAAAGGAAAGTTCGCCCCAAACTGGCAAGGACCCTACATCATTAAGAAAGTGTTACCAAAAGGGGCCTTGCACTTGGTAGATGAAGAAGGACGGGTACCAGACATAACTATTAACGCAGATGCAGTCAAAAGATATTATGTTTGATATATATCCACTGCGGAACTTTCACATATTATTTTCTTAGATCAAGGTGACGAAGTCTATCATTGCTTGCTATCCCAAATACGTGTCACCCTTTTATTAACCCTTTTGATCCGTATTTGTTTTCTTTGTGTTCCCCTTTATGGAGCCTGTGTACTTTTAAAAACAAAAACGAAAAAAAAGAAGCAAAAAAAAAAAAAGGAAAAAAAGAAAAAAAAGAAAAGAAAGAAGAAAAATCATCAACAAATATTCTGAATCATTGAACTACCTTCGACCTGATTCCCAAAAGATACGTAGGCAGCCTTACCCTGGGTTCGGCCCCATCACAACAAAAATCCATATTCCTAAAGTTTGTTTTGTTTAGCGGTTTTTCTTCTTATAAAAACGGTTACAAAAGTTGTAATTCAGTTCAAGGTTCTTTTCGCCTTTTTCCTATTGGAAACTTCTGATCGATCTTTGAGAATGTTTGAAGTCCCCATGCCAAGGGCGTTGGGCGACCTTCCGCATGCAGTATCTTAGTCAAAAAAAGAAAAAAGAAAGAAATGAGAGAGTCTTATTGGTGAAAACCCAGATGAGCATCATGTCACGACCCAATTTCATTATAGGCCGTGATGGCGCCCAACACCATTGTTAGGTAAGCCAACATTGATCAATCTAGTGGTTTCCACTTTTGATATGTTTGCTGCTTGAATAACATTCATCTTTGATAAAAGTTTTAACAACTTACAGATGTAAAGTAATTAAACGAAAGCAACTGAGTGCAAATCGAAGTCATAAAAATAATCCAAAATCATAAGTCTACTAGTGTGTGCCCCAAGACCCGGTGTCACATGTGGGCTAATAGAATATACAAAAGAATACTAGTCTACTGTCTGAAAGGAAATAGACAGAAATATAAATCAATAGAGAGACTTCAGATGATGCTGAACGGCTCGGAAGGGCATCTCACCGTGTAGCCTCGAGCTAGAAGTCAAGCGTGCCCGCCGGACTGGTAACCAGATGCACCTGCCTCAGATCCTGCACATCAAGTGCAGAAGTGTAGTGTGAGTACATAAATAACATGTATCCAGTAAGTATTTAGTCTAACCTCGAAGAAGTAGTGACAAGGGGTCGACTTCGACACTTACCATGGGCCAGAAACATAATAATGTGAAGTTCTAAATAAGCATGAAATATACAACGATAATAGAGCTCAAAACAAGAAGTAAGTAAGCAATCATGCTTTCAAGTAAGAACCACATCATTTCTCTCATCTATTCCTTTCATCTTTCAAGTCCGTGAAATAATATTAAATGTAAAGAGGAATTTCGGTATCTCTACGCACGAGTTGCCGAGGACGTACGACCCGATCCAAATATACATAATAATATGCTGTGCACTGGCGAGGGTCAAACGGCGGCCCAAACCATATAATATATCAATAAATCCTGCCAAGGTGAACGACCCGCTCCCATAAGAGTAGTGAAAATTTATCTCGCTCGCGGAATATATTTGCGAAGCAGTTGAACATAGATTTTCTCAATTTATCATAATATTTCGCAATCCCTTTTAAAAATAAGAAATTCATCTTGGAACTTTAAAATATAGAACCCTCAACTTCTGCTTCAGTCCAACAACTAGTAAGCATAAACAAGCAACGCTATCAATTAAATGCATTTATTTTTTAAATCTTAACCCTAATTATTCATATTCAGCCCATTAAGTCTATTTATTTTTTCTCTTTTAAAAGATCCTAATAGGTCTGCAAGGATCTTATTCGGTTAGATCCATTACAAAGTCTTACCAACGTTCACTCTTTGGAAAAAACGATATGACTTATATTTCCGCAAAGATTCACTCAACAACTGCTTTATTTTAGCAGAGTTTCACACTGTGCTTCTTCATCTTCTGTGCATAAATTTGTTTTCTCTTCATCTATCATCGTCTACTCAAATTTGTTTTCTCTTCAACAGGTAAGTTCTAAAACCTTTAGAATTTTTTGTTATTATTTTATGAGATTCGCAATACGCTTGCTTATTATTTTGTGAAATACTTGTTTGAGTTTCAAGATTTCAATTCTATTCTCTAATAGTTAGTTCTACAGTGAAAAATTAGAAAGTTTTACAAAATTTTGAGGTTTTATCTCTGGATTGTCTTAACAAAGGGGTTTTCGATTTTTTCAGAAAGTGAATTTCATAACAAGCATTAATAAGTACCATAATATGAGTATTATATCTCTGGTTTCATAATTCTATCAGGTGACGTAGGCTTCGATTATCTTAGAGCACATCGAATTAATGACTCAGTTTCATGTGCGACTCTTGTCTTTCTTCTATTTCACTAATTTGTTATGAACGTGGGCTATTAGATTCTCGAAAAAAATATGCCCTGTACGACATATAGATTTGATGTTCAATACTTTTTAACGACGTCCTAGTTGATAGTGCACAAAACACCGATATAAAAGTTTTACTATTTTATTCTCTGAAAGAACTTATAAACTTTATTCTCGCCCTCATCTCATGAGTGTATTTTTTTACTAAACTTTCTGTTCCTCTTCGTGAAGTGACGATTTGAAACTCATATGTGTTGTTGAGTCGGCAATATCACATGGAACTCGAGCATTAATATTTGAGCTTGAGTCGGACCTTAGTAACTGTCTCTTTTAGTGTCTTGTGTGTAAAATATGTCGTCAAAAGTGAAAACAGATTCAAAGGCTCTCATTATATCCCTTTTGCAGATGCACCTTCATACATTGATTACTTTTTGAATTTAGGACAATATAAAGTATGGGATGTGAAGCTAATCTGATTTGAGTTTATAGCCAATAGCATAAAATAGAACCTAAAAGTGTTGTCAATAAAATGAACACATGCATGATGGCACTAAGCAGAGCATAATAACAATAATAATATTCAGTTCTAGCTCTATCGCCTAGGCTAACTTATTTTTGCAAACTCTATTTCTTTGTCTTATCACTTATGTCATTCAACTTTCATGTGTAGAATAATAAAATGATGAGCTTTTTAATGAAATGTGAATGAAACAGTGATATCCTCTTCCCCATGGACTTCTTATTTTCTCTTGTTTAACTATAGAGAAACAAAATTTCATTGCTTTGGCCTTTTGGATGTTGAAAATTTATCTGCAACCAATTTAACTTATGGGAAGTACAAAGATCTCCTTTTTGTGTGTTTCACAACCGAATAAATTATGATAGATGATTCTTAGCTAAGGTATAACATAACTACAAGGAAAAGGTTAGCTCTGTGTGATAGCTTATCAGTCGGATCCTTCAGCGAGCTGTATATTCCAATTTTGCATTCAAAGCTGTCTCTTACCTTTATTTCAAAGCATAATCAATTATATGGACTGCTACCTGTTGAGCAGACAATATTAATGATAAATGGTTCTTGGTTGATGAATACGGATATGAATGTGATCATGATAGTACGTGTTACTGTAAACCGGTCTTAAAGTTATGTATGTGTTCCTTTTCAACTCTCCACGGTTTTGGTGTCACGATCCAAAAATTCACTAGTCGTGATGATACTTAACCCAATCGCTAGGTAAGCCAACGAATAATTATCTAATTTTAATAGAATTAATGAGACAGTAAAGTAAAGAGATTATCTGGCTTTTATATATTTCCCAAGGACTGGTAGTACAAATCATGAGCTTCTACGAATAGAATTTACAAAGCGAAAATAAAATAAATACATAGTTTGTTCGAAAGAATTTTTTTATATAATCTAAGGCTACCCCGAACAAAGGAGGCAGCTACAACAGGGACACAGGTACATCTTCAAGTCCCCCAACCATCGAACTCAGCAACAACAACAACCAACATCTGTAGGCAATGTGCAGAAGTGTAGTATCAGTACAACCGACCTCATGTACTGAGTAAGTAACAGACCTAACCTTAGGTTGAAAGTAGTGACGAGCTAACACAGGGTCGAGTCCAATACCACTGTTCCACAACAGTTCATAACAACACAAATGCAAGAATAAAAGAGATATCTCAAAAGTAAAAATACTCAACTCGTTCACAGTTCCAGAAAAATGGTCATGCTTTCAAATATCTCAGTGAAATAAAATCCTATATCTCCTACCGAAAATGCCAAAAACACGAGTAAGTTTGAAAACTGTAATTTTCCAAGTATCCTTTCCACAATAAATAAAATGTTTCATTTTCTTTCCAAATAACAAGTACAAAGATACCTCTCTATGTCCACATATCAATGTGTATAATAAGTCATGAATGAGGTGATACTATATAGCATGAGGAAAAATGCATCTCTATGCCTGTATGTCATATGTGCATGTAAATGCAACGTATCTCAGAGATGGATCATGAACTCAATGAGTACTAAATCTCACTGTCTCGCGTCCTCTCTCACTAAGCTCAATACTCATCACACTACCTCATTCAGTGCAGTATAATAACTGCTGCGGCGTGCAGTCCGATCCACATGTATATATAGTCGATTGCGCTCACTGGGGGTGTACAGACTCCGGAGGGGCTCCTTCAGCCCAAACGCTATATTTTTGCAGCGTGCAGCCCGACACAACATTAGCGGCATGCAGCCCGATCCAATACTGCTGCAACGTGCAGCCCAATCCGATAATATGGCCCGAAGGCTCGTTGCGGAGTGCAACCCGATCCAACATTACTGCTGCGTGCAGTCTGATCCCACATATCTCACACAGCTCTCAACCCGGCACTCAGGCCCTATATTAGTCACTAGCCTCTCCATCCTCACAAATATCATAATAACAGCCCAAATAGAGAATATAATAAGTATTAACCAAATCAGGAGAAAGAGAGAGAGAGAGAGCTGAGATATAATGCATAAGCAAACAGTGACTCAGTACAAGATAACAATTAGCAACCAATTTGACAAATTCATGACTACTGCGGGTCCCAACAATATTATCACATAGCTTAAGCATGGTTTCTAACATGTAAGACAGTCAATAACTCAAAAACAAGATGAATAGATAATAACAATGGGCTAATCGACTTCATAGTCTCCCGGGACGGACCAAGTCTCAATCCCACACGGTGCACGCTCACACGCCCGTCACCTAGCACGCGAGTCACCTTTAAATATCCACATCATATGAATTTCTCGGGGTTCCATACCCTCAACATTAAGTTTAGAATAGTTACGTACCTCGAACAAGCAAATACCAATACAGAGCAAGCCAAGTGATGCTCCAAAGATGCCATCCCGCGCGTTCCAACCTCCGAACGGATCGAAACTAACCAACAACAATTGGAATACATCAAATAATTCGAAAGGAACCAATCTCAATCGTAAAAGATCAAATCTTGAATCAAAACCCGAAATTGGTCCAAAATCCCAACACGGGCCCGCACCTCGGAACCCGAAAAAACTCATGAAATCCGATAACCCATTCAATTACGAGTCCAACCATACTAGTTTTACTCAAATCCGACTCTAAATCGGTATTCAAAACTAAAAAATTCATGTTATGAAACTTTTAGGCCAAAACCACCAATTTTCTCTTTAAAATGCATCAACCAATTTGCCAAAAATTAAGATAGATTCATGGAATGAAGTCAAAATCGAGTAGAGAACACTTACTCCAATCCTTGTGATGTAATTTGCTTCAAAAATCGCCTCAATCCGAGTCCCACATCTCAAAATATGAAGAAAGAACAAAACCCCCAATTTTTATAGCTTTTGCCCAGCATTTTCCGCATTTGCGGAAAAATTGTCGCATCTGTGACCAGTGTATCTGTGGTCAAGCCTTCGCTTCTGCGACCACACTCACTAACCGACCCCCTCGCACATGCGGAAGAATTTCCGCTCCTGCGCACTCGCAGGTGCGATTTTTCTCCGCATCTGCGATGACCTCCAGCCAGGATTTCTTGTGCATCTGCGACACATGGCTCGCACCTGCGGCCATTGCACATGCGCTATACCAATCGCAGGTGCGGAAACACCAGAACCAACAACTGCAATATTGATAAAAATGATCTGAAATCAATCAGAAATACGCCTGAGCCCCTCGGGCCCCGTCCAATTATACCCACAAGTTACATAACATAATACGAACCTACTCGAGGCTTCAAAACACACATAAAAATATCGAAACGACGAATCACACCTCAATCGGAATCTATGAACTTTGAACTTTTAAATTTACAAAACACGCGCCGAAACATATCAAATCATCCCGGATGAACTCAAAATTTGTACACAAGTCCAAACTGACATGACAAAGCTATTCAAATTCCCAGAACCAAAATTCGAATCAGACATCCTCAAAGTCAACTTCCGGTAAAACTTATGAACTTTCCAAGCCTTCAAATTTTTAATTTTTACCAATTTGTGCCGAAACCTTCTAGAAATATCCAAATGCAAATCCGGGCATATGATCGAGTCAAAAATCACCATACGGACCTAACAGAACCATCAAAACTCCATTCTAGGGTCAAATTCTCAAAAAGTCAAGCTTGGTCAACTCTTTCAACTTAAAGCTTCAGCAATGAACTCATTCATCCAAACCGATTCTGAATAACCTGAAACCCAAACTCGACGATCCACATAAATCATAATACATCACACGAAGCTACTCAAGCCCGTAAACTATCGAGCGAAGTGTAAATGATCAAAACGACCGATCTGATTGTTACATTTGGTGCGGCATGAAAGATGCAGTGACATATATATTGAACATGGTCATATTCAGGTTGAATCCCAAACGACAAAGCTGGTTTTGGTGTTACTCCATGAGATTATAGAGTTGGTATTAGGCTATAACCATAATCATAAGTAAACTGCAGTAAGCTGAAAAAGTTTACATGTCAAGTGATACTTTCCAGGACTTAACTGAGGGCATTTAGTCTATAAGATTAAACATCTAATTGTTGGAAAAAATGGGTTTGTTGTGAATATTTTTATTGATTGTCTCATTTTTGTTAATTTTATTTTCATCAGTTCATTTTCTATAATCATTATTATTTTATATTTCAGCTATGGAAAAATCTAGTGAAAATTCAAGAGTGAGTTGAAAAAATATGGATGTAGTAAAAACCTTTTTAGAAAGTTGTATTCAAGAAATATCCTTAAACGGGAGACTTGAAAGTAGTTTATAGGCAGATTCATGGAACAAAGTTAAACTAGTTTTGGAGACTTCTCATGACTTTAGCGTCACACAAAAGCAGATGAAGAATCATTATGATTATCTAAAAGAAAGGTATCAAGCTTGATTGCCAATAACCAAAAAGACTGGAAATATTTTTTACCCAACAACCAATAACATTTTAATATCTTATAGTGAGTCGGATGAGTACATAAAGGTTAGTTCATTATCTAATAATTTAACTTTTTTTTTCTATAAAAAAATAGTTTGACGTGTATATTAAAAATATCTTTATTATAGGCTCATCCAAAAGCAAAGGCATTGAGGACTTCGCCTCTACCCTTCCCAGATCTTTGTACAAAACTTTTTTAGAGTTCTACAACAACATGAATTCATGGTTGGAGTCCAAGCTGTACATATCCCCGCCCTGGTGTCTCTTCTGTATCTACTACTATAGATATAGATCCACTTGATAGCGTCGAATATCTAGTTGGTAATAAGAATGATGGAGCTCCTACTGACTCCCATCTCAGTCTTCAGTTCCAATTGAAAAGAAACCTTTGGGAAAGAAAACAAAATCCGCATCGTCTCAATTGGAGATTAAAGAGAAGATGAGTATTGCATTAGAGTTATTGGTTAAAAAAAATAGCGGGCCTGATGTTGAAGAGTTCATGAAAAAACTAGAAGAACTCAGATGGGAAGAACCATTATACAGTTCAACTGTTAGTATACTTTGTGAAGGTGACAGCTACAGGAAAGCCTGGATGAACATTACCGATGTGGACAAATTAGAGAATTGGATTAAGGCCATGGGAAAAAATGGGTCTTCTTTGATTTTTCTTATTAGCTAGATTATTAATTAGACGTTAATAATATGGAACCTTCTTTGTTTTTTCCAACTATTATCTATTATGCTTATTTAATTTTTAATATTATATTATGCTCGTGGAACATTTTAAATTTGTGATATACCTTTTTTAAATGTCTTATTTGAAGTATGTTTGATATGTATTGTATTTTTTTACTAATTAATTTATTTTGATTATGTAACTTTTTATAATTTTCAAATACATAGTATGTTATGCTTACTATTGTGTATTATACATTCTCTTTGTTACAGTAGTTTAGACATGGACATTGAGGATCAAGTATTAGCGTTGATGAGCTTGTATTGGTGTAAAAATTATTTTAGACTCAAGAATATACAAAGAAATAAATATTTAACATCATCTTTATCTGGTGAAAAGTACACACAAGAATTATTGTCCGTCTCTATTCGACAATGTTTAGAACTGATGCGCATGTCCCGTGATGCATATGCTCTTCTATGTCAGCATTTTAGACATAAAGGATGGCTCATAGATAACAAACATATTTCTGTCGAAGAAAAGATAGCAATATTTCTTACCATTATAGGTCATAATGAGCGTTTTATGGTTATTAAGAGAAGATTTCAACATTCTTCGCAAATGGTTCACAAATATTTTCATGAGGTTGTTGAAGCAATGATATTATTTGCAAAAGAGATGATATGTAACAATCCGACCAATCATTTTGACCAATTTCACTTAGCTTGGTTGTTTAAGGGCATGAGTAGCTCCGTATGATGTGTTTTAAATTATGTGAATCATCGGTTTTGGTATTTCAGGTTATCCGGAATTGATTTAGGAGAATGGTCTCAGCTAGAAGCTCTAATTTTGAAAGGTTTGACCAAGTTTTTGACTTTTGAGTAGATGAATTCGGATTTGGATTTTTATGATTCGGTTAGCTTCGTTGGGTGATTTTATACTTAGGAGTATCTTCGAAATATAATTTGGAGGTCCGTGGTAGAATTAGGCTTGAATTGGCGAAAGTTGATAATTTAGAAGTTTTTAGGCTTGAATTCGAGGTTGATCTGGTGTTATGGTGTTGTTTTGGGTTTCCCGAAAGTTCGACTAAGTTCGGGTTATGTTACGGGACTTGTTATTATGTTCGTACGGGGTCCCAAGGATCTCGGGTGAGTTTCAGATAGGTTTGGGTTGCGTTGTGCTCGTTTTTCTTATGTTTCGACGTCGTTTCTTCAAGCATAAATGATATCATATTGAACAAATGAGCTCCGATTTCTGTTTTGAATAAATAATTAGATCCGTATCATAATATCAGACTCGTAGCAAAAAGAATTGTCGAATTTGGACATCGTATGAGGATTTTATGGTCATTTTTCAGATTAATTACGAAATTGCCACTGACGGCGTACTTAAAATCGGCACGATTTGCAAATGTTAAAACCTACATATCTCCTTCATTATAAGGTCAAATTGACTGATTCAAAATCCCAACTTGACTATAATTTCATAAGGAATCTATTGGAGGTTTAGTAAGTTTCGGGATCCTTTAGCATGAGAAACGAGGGAGAATAACTGGCAGAAAATATATAAAGCTAGGGTTTGTTCATTCGGTCATATTTTGAGTTGGGGAGCTCGGATTTGGGCGATTTTACCATATGGATTGGGGTATGTTTTCTCTGCTATTTTTTGGTTATATTTCATGAATCCATCTTCGTTTTTGGGATTCGACTGATGATTTCAAAGTGAAATTGAAGGAGTTAGGGTATGAGTTTTGGAGAATTTTAAGTGGGGATTTGAGGGACCAAACGGAGTATGATTTTGATAAATTTTATATGGTTAGAATCGGGAGAGGATGGGATTTATTATTATTCCTTTTTTGAATGAATTCGAAATGTGGGCCCAGGGGCCGAGTTTTGGCCGATTTCGAATTTTTGGCATATTTTGTAGTTTTTATTGTGGAATTCGATTCATTAGCCTATGTTGATGATATTAATCTGATTATGGTTAGATTCAGATCTTTTGGCGACCGAGTCTAGAGACGAGGGCATCCTGGAGTAGGATTATACGCTGTTAAAGTAAGTAACATTTTTAACTCTGGCTTTGAGGATATAAACCCGGAGAATTTGATATCATGTGATTGTTTGGAGGTGATACCCACGCTAGGTGACGGGCGTGTGAGTGTATACCTCGAGGGATGGAGGCTTGGTCCGTCCCGTGAGGCCTCATGGCCATCATTCGTGTTGACGTAGTTACTTGTTGAACTTGTCTGCCTTCATGTTAGAGATCATGCTTAGGCTTTATTCATGCTAATATTATTTGTACTCAATCATAGAAATTATTGTACATGTTTACCTCAGTCTCTATTAATTGCTTATATGTTGTGATACTTGATGTGGGCTATGTCCCCTTATTTGTTGATGATGGTGAAGCTAGTGAGGTACATGATTGAGTGAGGCTGATGGACAGGTTGTGAGGATATTAATACTATAGTGCGTGAGCTGTCCGCGTAGCATGTGAGCTGTCCGTGCAGGTCCAGGTATTGATACCATAGCGCGTGACCTGTCCGTGCGGATCTAGGTATTGATATTATGGCACGTGAGCTGTCCGTGCTTAGAGCATATTATGGTACGTGAGCTGTCCGTGCCTAGAGCTTGGGCTTTGGGAGCCCCTCCGGAGTTGAGTATATTAAGTGTTGAGTATTGAGTGTTGAATGCTGAGTGCGAGTGATGAGTGATGGAGTGACACTGCTGTGAGATAGTATTTATTTGTGTGGTTGCTGCATTTATCTGTTTAAATTTCTTTGTGGCAATTATTGAGTTATGGAACTTACCTGTTTATTTCTATTTATTTTTAAATTGTGAAAATAAATAATTGGACTGTTTTGTTTAGGTCGTCACTACTAGTTGGTTCCTTAGTTATTTCTGTTACTACTGAGTCGGTTGTACTCATACCACACCCTGCACTACATGTGCAGATCTAGGTGAGTTGGAAGGCGGCGATCGTTGAGTTCATGCCGGCTATCTGTGGAGAGTGCAAGGTAGCTGCTATCGTCCGCAGAACCTTGTTACTCCTTTTATCATCTATTTCTTCTTTTGGGCAGTTTATATATCTTAGTTGATAGTTTTAGACGCTCATGACTAGTGACACTCTGATGTTTGGGGCTGTTTTCGCACTTTATATTAATATTATTTAGAGTTGACTTAGTTTATGAGAACTTTAAATGTTGATATTATTTTATTAAATTCTTAAAATTAATCAATAGTAATATTTCGGGAAGTAGGCTTTCCTAGTAACACGATAGGCGCCATCATTACCATGTATGGATTTTGGGTCGTGACAAGTTGGTATCAAAGCCTAGGTTACATAGGTCTCACGAGTCATGAGTGGGTTTAGTAGAGTCTTGCAGATCGGTACGGAGACGTCTGTATTTATCTTCGAGAGGCTGCAGAACCTTTAGGAAAACTTCACCTTCTTGAATTCTTATCGTGCGGTATTGATTCAGCTTGAAGTGTAACTCTTCGAATTCCTTCCACGCATTTGTATGCGTACATGAGCGCTCGGTATCAGTTGTGCATCGACAGATTATGATTCCCTAGATGAGGTGCGAGATATGATTTCTGTGTGTTGATGTTGGGCCGGTCTGGAGGACTTGAGGCCGGTTTGTGAGTGTAGATTGAGTACCGAGGTGTTCATTGTGTGAGCGTGTGCTTCTGGACTTATATGTCCGGTAGTGTCCTATTAGTGGAAATGGTGACTGGATGAATACGTGATGAGTATGATGTGACCGCGAGATGAGTTCATATGATTCGAATGTGACGAGAATGATTTGCTTGAGGTGTTAGAATGAGGCTCTGTTTGATAAAAGGTTTATTTCCAGCTTTTGGTTGTGTTGGGCAGATGTTGTGATATCAGGTGTGTTTTGTTTTCAGACTCGTTCGAGGACGAACGTTTGTTTAAGAGGGGGAGAATGTAACGACCCGACTAGTCGTTTTGACCAATTTCACTTCGCTCGATTGTTTAAGGGCATGAGTAGCTCTGTATGATGTGTTTTAACTTATGTGAATCATCGATTTTGGTATTTCAGGTTATCCGAAATTGATTGGGAGAATGGTCTCAACTAGAAGCTCTAATTTTGAAAGGTTTGACCAAGTTTTTGACTTTTGGGTAAACGAATTCGGATTTGGATTTTTATGATTCGGTTAGCTTCGTTGGGTGATTTTAGACTTAGGAGTGTCTTCGGAATGTAATTTGGCGGTCCGTGGTAGAATTAGGCTGAATTGGCGAAAGTTGGAAATTTAGAAGTTCTTAAGCTTGAATTCGAGGTTGATTTGGTGTTTTGGTGTTGTTTTGGGTGTTCCGAATGTTCGACTAAGTTCGAGTTATGTTATGAGACTTGTTAGTATGTTCGTACGGGGTCCCGAGGAGCTCGGGTGAGTTTTGGATAGGTTTGGGCTGCGTTGTGCTCGTTTTTCTTATGTTTCGACGTCGTTTCTTCAAGCATAAATGATATCATATTGAACAAATGAGCTCCGAGTTATGGCAATTACTGAGTTATGGAACTTACCTGTTTATTTCTGTTTATTTTTAAATTGTGAAAATAAATAATTGGACTATTTTTTTTAGCTCGTCACTACTACTCAGTTCCTTAGTTATTTTTGTTGCTACTGAGTCGGTTGTACTCATACTACACCCTGCACTATATGTGCAAATCCAGGTGAGTTGGAAGGCGGCGATCGTTGAGTTCATGCCGGCTATCTGTGGAGAGTGCAAGGTAGCTGTTAGCGTCCGCATGACCTTGTTACTCCTTTTATAAGCTATTTTTTCTTTTGGACAGTTTATGTATCTTAGTTGATAGTTTTAGATGCTCATGACTAGTGACATCCCGATGTTTGGGGCCGTTTTCGCACTTTATATAAATATTATTTAGAGTTGACTTAGTTTATGAGAACTTTAAATGTTGTTATTGTTTTATTAAATTCTTAAAATCAATCAATAGTAATATTTCGGGAAGTAGGCTTGCCTAGTAACACGATAGGCGCCATCACGACCATGTATAGATTTTGGGTCGTGACATGATATCATCTACAACATCTGATTCAAATCCACATATTCCTGGTGCTCATAAAAAGTTACGAAAAGTTTTTAAGGTATTATGATCTATAGTTATTATATAACTTCGTAAGAGAAAAATTCATAACCATTAACATAAAATTATTATTTTTATTTGCAGGGAGTAATAGGTGCACTCGACGGGACATTAGTACATGCAGTTATTCCATCCAATCAACAAATTGTTTACAGAGGAAGATGAAAGGGTAAATGCTATCAGAATGTTTTAGCTATATGTGATTTTAATATGATCTTCAATTATGTTTATGCTGGATGGGAAGGGGTAGCACATGATGCACATGGTCTAACAAAATCACATCTAATCCAGATAATGGGTTTCCATTTCCTCCTTCTAGTAAGTGATACAACTTATTAAACTATTCTGAAATAATATGCTAGATGTTTATTATATTCATTTAACCTTTTCTTTTGATGACAGATAAGTACTATTTATGTGATGTGGCGTATCTTAATACTCAAGGATTTCTAGCACCATATCGTAATATTTGATATTGGTTAGGAGATTATCATCGTGGACGGGCCATAAATAAGGAGGAAAAGTTTATCATGCTCATGCACAACTTAGAAATGTTATTGAATGTGCTTATGGAGTTTCAAAAGCAAGATTCCCAATATTGGACGAGATGGATCCATATTCTATTGATGTCCAAAGAGATGTTGTTATTGCATGTTTTGCAGTTCATAATTTCAGAAAAGAGCGACTAAATGATGACTTGTTTAATCAATATGATTTACCTAAAGTAATATTTGAGGAAGAAGGAGAACACGAACAAGTATTGGATGAAACAAATGGACCTAGCTGGACATCTGAAGATTCGCAAATTATGAACAATATGCGTGAAGAACTTGCACTTCAGCTAATGCGAGGAAGAGGAAATGTTTGGTAGTTTTATATTTTATTAGAAATATGTTTTTAATGTTTGAACATTAGAAATTGAAATAATGTTAATTAACTATTATATTTGAATTTTATATATGCTATGTTTAAATATAGATAAATTGTACATATTCAGATACTAAAAACAAGCAATCTTAATCATTCAGTGTTCAGATCCAAAAACATCATATTAATTATTCAGTTGTGTATTCAGATTCAAACGTCTGAATCTTAATACACATTTTCGTATTCAGACATATATTCAGATTCAGACATCTTAATCATAATTAAAATAAATGAGGCCTTACCTCATCTCAAGGCCTACTTATCGGTCCAAGAATGTTCTCACACCCTCAATTCGGTTCCGAATCAACCCAAAACTAGTCAAATAGTATATAAACTAATCAATACATACTCAAAGGTTAGTATTCTATTTAAGAGGTTACCCAACCCTAAATGTAAAATTCTTAAAATTTACCCCGGGCCCACGTGCCTGGATTCCGGTAATTTTCGAAGAAAGTTGTTACCCATAACCTTAGGAACATAAATATATGATTTCTAGTAAATTCCATAACCATTTTCGTGGTCAAATCCCAATTTTTCCCAAAACCTAGGTTTTTTGTCTAAACCCTTGATTTCACCAGTTTTTACATGTTAATACCCATAATTTATGTATTTAACTCATGTTGTATAGAAATTACTTACATCAAAGTGATGGGTAAAAACGCTCTTTCAAAAGCTCCAAAAATTGCCCAAGAGATGAAAGAAAGTGAGATAAATGGTCTTTGTCCCACATTAAATGAGCTGGGCACATGCCTCTGATGTCGCATTTACGACACTGGGTTCGCAAATGCGAACCCTGGGCTTCAGCTGCTGAGGTCACAAATGCGATGAAAGTGTCGCAAATGTGAACACTGCTGAGGTCACAAATGCGGCTCAGGTGTCGCAAATGCGAACACTGCCCAAGTCGAGCTTCTTCGCAATTGCGAAGCTCTTCTCGCAAATGCGAGGATCGCAAATGCGAACTATTTCTCGCATTTGCGAGACCTGCAATACCAACACTCAACACCAGAAAAACTGAAGTGTTTTCAAATTCGTCCAAACGTCCGAAACTCCCTCGAGCCCTCGGGGATCCACACCAACTATCCACACAATTCTAACAACCTCATACAAGCTCCCTCGAGTGATCCAAACACGGAAATAACATCAAAGACTCCCGCTCGTCCGATTCGTATCAAATCAACTCGGAATGACACCAAATTTCACGTGCAATTCTTAAATGACATTATTGAACTATTCTTGGTCTCAGAACTCTGTTTGGACCTCTATATCACCAAAACTCGCTCCAAACCAAATTTAAAGAACTTTTAAACCTTCAAATAACCAACTTTCAATATTAGGTGCCGAAACGCTCCCGGGTTATCCAAAACCTGATCCGAGCATACGCCCAAGTATGAAATTATCATATGAACCGATTGGAACCGTTAAATCTTGATTTCGAGGTTGTTTACTCAAAAAATTGACTGAAGTCAAACTTGGCCTTTTAAGGACAACTTAAGGAACCAAGTGTTCCGATTCCAACCCGAACCCTTCAAAATTTCAAACTAACCATCCCCGCAACTCACAAAACAGTAAAAGCACATACGGGGAGTCTTATTTAGGGGAATGGGGTTCTAGAAATAAAAACTACCGATCGGGTCATTACACACCATAATACTACGGTGGGTAGAGAAATGAGAGAGGGTAGTTAGCGAAAATCTGCAAAGGGCGCTACTAGCCGAATGTGGGTCTTCGATACTCCAGCATGAGCACAACTAAGACAGTTTCAAGATGAACCTTTGCGATGGATTTTGAGAATTAGACAAATCAGATGGATCAGGAGTCCAGTAAAAAATGCATGTTATGATTCATTGAAGTTGGCACACACCTCCAGATAAGTCTCCATATTCCTCTCCCCGAAAGGGACACCTTTTGTTTAGACACAATTTCTTTTTTTTTTTACTTTCAATTTCTCTTCTGTTTTTACCATAATATTCCTTTGAGTCCCATTCGGTCTAATATTGCATCAAAAGCGAAGCAAATAAAGGGCTGCAAAACTGGCTACAGTTTCCCCGTAATATCGAGTACAATTTGGGGCATATATGACATTGACGAAGGCACGAATCTATCTGTGATCTCATTTTATACGGTGAATAAACTGTTCAAAGAAACTGAAAAGGTCGCCTAAGCAATACATGCTTCATGAGAAAAGTTGATAAGCACTACATACACAAACTAGTACTGGGTGCAAGACAACTGAGTTTGATTTTAAAGGGAAAAATTGCCTTGCCTTAGGGACAAAGATTAGCGGTACCATTGACATCCAAGTATGAAACAGTCAGGGGAAACGTCAGAAAACGAGGTCTCCAAAATGCAATACAGAGTATTCGAGCACCTCGGTACCACACTGATAGAATCAGTTCATCAACAGCAGAGTGGTCGTGAATTCAAACTACAACAGGGCATCAAGGCCACAAACCGACCACCACTTTGAAAACTCACAATTTTTTCTTTGTTAGAAGCGGGAACAAAGCAGTGTAGAATGGCGATCCTCAAAGGACGAATGTCACCAAACGTAAGCACCTTAAAATCTCCATTTTCTTTTATTTTCAAAACGCATCACTACTGTTCACACCTCCCATTTCGTAGCTTAACTCAGGTAGAACCGTTTCGCCTAGGGGCATCCAGCTCATATTTTCGGGTAGAAGTACCCTTTGCCTTGGATATTTTATGTAGCTTAACTCAAGCATAACCTTTTTGCCTAGAAGGATCGAACTCATAGTTCCGGGTAGAAGTACTCTTCGCTCAGTCAGTTTTACGTAGCTTAACTCAGGTGGAATCCTTTTGCCTAGGGGGATCCAGCTCATTTCTGCGTAAAAGTACCCTTTGCCTAGGGTATTTTATAAAGCTTAACTCAGGCAGAACCTTTTCTCCTAGAGGGATCCAGCTCATATTTCCGGGAAGAAGTACCCTGCGCCCAGGTTGTTTTACGTAGCTTAACTCAGGCAGAACCTTTTCGCCTAGAGGGATCCAGCTCATAGTTCCAGGTAGAAGTACTCTTCTCTTAGGTTGTTTTACGTAGCTTAACTCAGGTAGAACATTTTCTCTTAGGGGGATTCTACTCATATTTCCCTGTAGAAGTACTCTTCGCCCAGGCTGTTTTACGTAGCTTAACTCGGGCAGAACCTTTTCGCCTAGAGGGATCTAGCTCACAGTTCCGGGTAGAAGTACTCTTCTCTCAGGCAGTTTTACATAGCTTAACTCAGGTAGAATGCTTTCACCTAGGGGGATCTAACTCATAGTGCTGGGTAGAAGTACTTTTCGCTCAGGTTGTGTTATGTAGCTTAACTCAGGTAGAATCCTTTCGCCTAGGGGGATCCAGCTTATAGTTTCAGATAGAAGTACTCTTTGCTCAGGCTATTTTACGTAGCTTAACTCAAGTAGAACCTTTTCGCCTTGAGGGATCCAGCTCATAGTTTCGGGTAGAAGTACTCTTCGCTCAGGCAGTTTTACGTTGTTTAACTCAAGTAGAATCCTTTCACCTAGGGGGATCCAACTCATATTTTCGGGTAGAACTAGCCTTCTCCCAAGATATTTTACGTAACTTAACTCAGGTAGAACCTTTTTGCTTAGAGGGATCCATCTCATAGTTTCGAGTAGAAGTACTCTTCGCTCAGGAACTTTTACGTAGCTTAACTCAGGGAGAATGCTTTCACCTAGGGGGATCCAGCTTATATTTCCGGGTAGAAGTACCCTTTGCCCAAACTATTTTACGTAGCTTAACTCAAGCAGAACCTTTTCGCCTAGAGGGATCCAGTTCATAGTTCCGGGTAGAAGTACTCTTTGCTCAGGTTGTTTTACGTAGCTTAACTCAGGTAGAACATTTTCGCCTAGGGGGATCCAACTCATATTTCTCGGTAGAAGTACTCTTCACCTAAGCTATTTTACGCAGCTTAACTCAGGCAAAATATTTTCATCTAGAGGGATCCAGCTCATAGTTCCGGGTGAAGTACTCTTCGCTCTGGTTGTTTTACGTAGCTTAACTCAGTTAGAACCTTTTCGCCTAGAGGGATCTAGCTCATAGTTCCAGGTAGAATTACTCTTCCATCAGGTTGTTTTACGTAGCTTAACTCAGGTAGAATCCTTTCTCCTAGGGGGATCCATCTCATAGTTTTGGGTAGAAGTACTCTTCGATCAAGCAGTTTTATGTAGCTTAACTCATGTAGAATCCTTTTGCCTAGGGGATCCAACTCATATTTCTGGATAGAAGTACTCTTCACCCAGGCTGTTCTACATAGCTTAACTCAGGTAGAACCTTTTCTCCTAGAGGGATCCAGCTCATAGTTCCGGATAGAAGTACTCTTCGCTCATTTTGTTTTACGTAGCTTAACTCAGGTAGAACCGTTTCGCCTATAGGGATTCAACACTTTATCAGTAATACGGGGTACCAACCCCTAGTTACATCCCTTCATACTGATATAAGGCGCCAACCCCCAGTTATATTTTTCTTTCAGTAATATAGGGTACCAACCCCTGGTTACATTCTTCCTCATTAATACAGGGTGCCAAACGCTGGTTACATTTCCTTCCCAGTGATACAGTGTACCAGCCCATGGTTACATTTTCATCCTAGTAATATAGGGTGCCAACCCCTGGTTACATTTTCTTTCAGTAATATAGGGTACCAACCCCTGGTTATGTTCCCTTTCTGTAATACACAATACCATCCTCTAATTCCATTTCCTTTCATAACACAGGGTACCACCCCGTGGTTGCATATCTTTACATTGCTAGTTCATACTACCGTCTTCATCCTTATTTCAGTAAATTAGATTGTTTATAGCTTTATCTAATAACTCAAAAAATGTTCCTAATGCTAGACTAGGGTAGAAAAAATTTGTTCGATTAGTTCGTCTTTGATGGATTTGCGGGCTCGTCGTATAACACAAGTGATGATTAAAGCTTGCAGTTTCACTTTCCCATCAGAAGAAATAAGTCTTTCGATCACAAGATAGTTAGAGTTAGCTTTAATAATGTGTCGGCAACACAGCTTCTCAAGTTCTGATCCATAAGGCAAGCAATCGAGATTGAGTCATAATCTTTTCTTCAAAGAGAATCAAAATCCAATCTAAGGTCAACACAAGCAAGCAAGTCAAGAATCAAGATTTGACTCTAGAAGACACATAGATATGAATTTTGTAAATCTTAGCTTGAAGGCATATGTAGTTTGATCACGCTCAACTATGTCTTATAAAAGACTAAGCGGGCGTTGCGAATATAATCTGGGGTATTATGCCCAGAGTCGATCCCACAGGGAATTTACGTATCAATCAAGTCTTTAGAATACGCAACTTTTACTCAATCAATTCTCTCAAGACTTTTTGAATATAAATTGGTGATGTTTTACTAATTCTACTGACAATAATAATAATTAACAATTACTAACAATGTGTTGTAAACAATTATGGTAAAGGTCTAAGGTTATGGTTTCCCCCGTTGGTGAACTTNGCACTCTCTCTCAAGTAGATACATAATAAATAGGAACATCTAATTGAGGGCCCTTCAATCAGCTACAACAAGAACGTAGTTGAACAAATAGAGATTAATCAACCAATCAAAACTATATTAATATCACAATAAGTTCATTCCCCAACGGGTTCCACAAAAACCCTAGATTAAGAAAATTAGCAACTCATATTCATAAGAATCAATTCTAAAATAACTTGCATAATTGAACGACAAAATAATAAATA
>ML348807.1:0-57527 GCA_005239505.1 Nicotiana paniculata | reverse complement strand
GTTGGAGATGGATATCACTTACCAGCAGGCAGTGAGTATTGCCAGGAGAGTAGAGGGAATGTTTGCCCGGGGCAGAGAGGAGAGGGAGGCCAAGAGGTCTTGAGAGGCTGGTCATTTTTTAGGAGCTCGTGCACCAGTAGCACGTCACGATAGGGGCTTTGTGGGTCGCCCTGTTCATTCAGCCCTTCCAGCAGCCAGCAGTATTCCAGCTCCTCCTAGACCTTAGGAGTTCTATTATAAACCGCCAGTATCTAGTATCCCTCCAGTTCGAGGTGCTATTTTCGGCCAGCCCAGCAGGCCAGCTCCTATTCAGTCTCGGCCGCAGCGTCCTCCGAGGGGTTGTTTTGAGTGTGGTGACACTCGTCACTTGATTAGAGATTGCCCAGGGCAAGGAGGGGTGCACCTCCACAGTCTTATCAGCCTCCACGTGCTCCGTCGGGTCCTCCTGCTATTCTTCCAGCCCCAACTGCCACTCCACCCCCTCAACCAGCTCGAGGTGGGGGTCGAGGAGGTAAAGTTCGCCCTAGAGGGGCAGGCCAGGCCAGATACTATGCCCTTCCATCCCGTTTTGAGGCTGTTGCTTCAGACTCAATCATCACAGGTATTGTCCCTGTCTTCCATAGGGATGCATCAGTATTATTTGATCCAGGCTCTACGTATTCATATGTGTCTTCTTATTTTGATCCACATATGGGGATATCTCGGGATTCTTTGAATTCCCCTGTCTACCTATCTACTCCTGTGGGAGACTCTCTAGTTGTGGACCGCGTATATCGGTCGTGTTTGATATCTCTTTGTGGTTTGAGACCAAGGCTGATTTATTATTACTCAGTATGATAGATTTCGACGTTATCTTGGGAATGGACTGGTTGTCGCCCCATTATGCTATTCTTGATTGTCACGCTAAGACTGTGACATTGTCTATGCCAAGCTTGCCGAGATTTGAGTGGAGAGGTACCTTAGAGTATACTCCCCGCAGGGCCATTTTATTTCTTAAGGCTCAGCGGATGGTTAAGAAGGGGTGTGATGCGTACTTGGCCTATGTGAGAGATGTCAGTATTGATGCCCCTCCAGTTGAGTTAGTTCCAGTAGTGAGGGACTTTCCTGATGTATTCCCAGCTGCTCTTCCGGGTATGCCGCCCGACAGAGATATTGATTTCGGCATTGATTTATTGCCGGTCACTCAACCCATTTCTATCCCTCCTTACCGTATGGATCCTCCTGAGCTGAAGGAGTTGAAAGAGAAGTTACAAAAGTTGCTTGATAAGGGTTTCATCAGACCTAGTGTATCACCTTGGGGGTGCTCCAGTATTGTTTGTGAAGAAAAAAGATGGTTCTATGCGTATGTGTATTGATTATCGGCAGTTGAACAAGGTCACCGTGAAGAACATGTATCCTTTGCCTTGCATCGATGATTTATTCGACCAGCTACTGGGTTCCAGGGTATTCTCCAAGATTGACTTGCGTTCTGGCTATCATCAGTTGAAGATTCGGGAGCCAGATATCCCGAAGACTACCTTCAGGTCCAGATATGTCCACTATGAGTTTCGTGTTATGTCATTTGGGTTGACCAATGGCCCCGTAACTTTTATGCATTTGATGCACAGTGTGTTCTGGCCTTATCTCGATTCCTTCGTCATTGTGTTTATTGACGACATCTTGGTGTATTCCAGATCACAGGAAGATCATGAGCAGCATTTGAGGACTGTGCTTCAGACTTTGAGGGAGAAGAGATTGTATGCCAAATTCTCTAAATGTGAGTTCTGGCTTGACTTAGTGGCATTCTTGAGCCACATAGTGTCTTGGGATGGGATCAAGGAAGATCCGAAGAAGGTGGAGGCGGTGCAGAGTTGGCCTAGACCGTCATCAGCTACGGAGATCCATAGTTTCCTTGGTTTGGCTGGGTACTATCGCCATTTTGTAGAGGGTTTTTCGTCCATTGCAGCACCGATGACCAGGTTGACTCAAAATGGTGCTCCGTTCAGGTGGACTAAGAAGTGTGAGGAGATCTTTCAGAAGCTCAAGACAACCCTGATTTCAGCTCCAATGTTGGTATTGCCTACGGGTTCAGGGTCCTATACCGTCTATTGTGATGCTTCGAGGATTGGCCTCGGAGCGGTGTTGATGCAGGACGGTAGGGTGATTGCCTACGCGTCCAGACAGTTGAAGGTGCATGAGAACTATCCAGTTCATGATCTCGAGTTGGCAGCGATTTTTCACGCTCTGAAGATATGGCGTCATTATTTATACGGTGTTCCCTGTGAGATTTTCATCGATCATAGGAGTTTGCAGCACATATTCAAGCAGAAGGACCTCAATTTGCACCAACGGAGATGGTTGGAGTTGCTAAAAGACTATGACATCACTATATTATACTACCCAGGGAAGGCCAATGTGGTGGCTGACGCCTTGAGTCACCGGGCGTAGAGTTTGGCATATCTTCTGGCAGCGGAGAGGCCCTTAGCCTTAGATATTCAGTCCTTAGCCAGTTAATTCGTGAGGTTGAATCTTTCGGAGCCTTGTCGGGTTTTAGCTTGTGTGGTGGCTCGGTCTTCTCTTTATGACCGCATTCGAGAGCGCCAGTATGATGATCCCCACCTTCTGGTCCTTTAGGACAGGGTTCAGCGAGGTGACGCCAGGGATGTGACTATAGGAGATGACAGTGTGATGAGGATGCAGGGTCGGATCTGTGTGTCCAATGTGGATGGGCTTCGGGAGTTGATTCTGGAGGAGGCCCAAAGCTCACGGTATTTCATTCATCCATGTACCGTGAAGATGTACCAGGATATGAGACAGCACTATTGGTGGAGAAGGTTGAAGAAGGATATAGTGGAGTTTGTGGCCAAGTGTCTCAACTGTCAGCAAGTTAAATATGAGCATTAGAGACCGGGAGGGTTACTTCAGCAAATTGAGCTTCCAGAGTGGAAGTAGGAGCGGATCACCATGGACTTCGTGGTTGGACTTCCTCGGACATTGAAGAAGTTCGATGTTATTTGGGCGATTGTGGATCGGCTGACTAAGTCAGCCCATTTCATTCCTGTGTTGACTACATACTCATCCGAGAGGTTGGCGAAGATTTATATCAGGGAGATTGTTCGCCTCCACGTTATTCCAGTATCTATCATTTCAGAAAGAGGTACACAGTTCACTTCACGGTTCTGGAGAGCCGTTCAGCAGGAGCTAGGCACCAGGGTAGAGTTGAGTACAACCTTTCACCCTCAGACAGACGGGCAGTCCGAGCGCACGATTAAGATTCTTGAGGATATGCTCCGTGCCTGTGTGATGGATTTCAGAGGGTCATGGGCCCGATACTTTCCACTTGCAGAGTTAGCTTATAATAACAGTTTCCAGTCCAGCATTCAGATGATGCCGTATAAGGCTTTGTATGGTAGACGGTGTCGGTCCCCGGTGGGATGGTTTGAGCCGGGAGAGGCTTGATTGTTGGGTAAAAATTTGGTCCAAGACACCCTGGACAAGGTGAAGGTGATTCAGGAGAGACTTCGCGCAACTCAGTCAAGGCGGAAGAGTTATGCGGACCGGAAGGTTCGTGATTTGGCATTTATGGCTGGTGACCGGGTTTTGCTTTGGGTATCGCTTATGAAGGGCGTCATGAGGTTCGGGAAGAAGGGTAAGCTGAGTCTGAGATTTATTGGCCTTTTGAGGTGTTGCGACATGTTGGGGAGGTTGCTTATGAGCTAGCCCTACCTCCCAACCTAGTAGGGGTTCATCCGGTATTCCACGTCTCCATGCTCCGGAAGTATCATGGTGACCCGACTCATGTATTGGATTTCAGTTCAGTCCAGTTGGACAAGGATTTATCATATGTTGAGGAGCCAGTAACTATATTGGATAGACCGGTCAGAAAGCTCAGGTCAAAGGATATTGCGTCAGTAAAGGTTCAGTGGAGGGGTCAGCCGGTTGAGGAGGCGACTTGGGAGACCGAGCAGGATATGCGTAGTCAGTACCCTCATCTTTTCACCGCTTCAGGTATGCCTCTATACTCGTTAGAGAACGAACGATTTTCTTAAGAGGGGGAGAATGTAACGACTCGGTAGGTCGTTTTGAGAGTTAGTGCCCTGAACCCCTAATAACTATTTTCCCCATGTCTATTTCTGCTTTTGGGACTTGTTGGAACGTTGAGTGGTGAAATTTGGAGAGTTTTTGGACACATAGTACTTATAGGTGAGTTTAAGCCTTAGAAATCAGACTGTAGTTGGAACTGTGAGAAGACGGGTCCGGAATGGGATTCCATCGACTCCGTTAACTCCGTTGGGTGATTTCGGAGTTAGGAGCGTGTCTAGAATATGATTTCGAGGTCTGTAGTGGATTTAGACTTGAAATGGCGAAGGTTAGAATTTCGGCAATTTGCGTCGATAGGTGAAATTTTGATATCGGGCTCGGAACGGAATTCCGAGAGTGGGTGTAGGTCCGTTGTATCATTTGTGACCTGTGTGTAAAATTTGAGGTCATTCAGACTAGTTTTGATGTGTTTCGGCATCGGTTGTATATTTTTGAAATTTCATAAGTTATTAGGCTTGAATCCATGTATAATTGGTGATTTTGGTGTTATGTGATGTATTTTGAAGGATCGACTAAGTTTGGATAAGATATTAGGACTGGTTGGTAAGTTTGGTTGAGGCCCTCGAGTTTGGTTGAGGCCTCGAGGGCCTCAGGGATGTTTCGGATGCTCAACGGGTGAATTTTGAACTTGGAGAAACAACTGAACCATTTCTGGTTCTGGTGTCTCGCACTTGCGATGGACTTTCCGCAGGTACGGACATGCAGGTGCGGAAGAAAAGCTCGCAGGTGCGGACTTGGTCAAGTCAACCAGTCTCGCAAGTGCGGTTGATATTCCGCAGGTGCGGCCCCAAACCTTTTAGTGGGTTTTTTCACCTGCGATGGATATTCCGCAGGTGCGGTCCAAGAGGCGCAGGTGCGGAAATCGCTGGGCAGTTATATCAGATTCGAGGGCTTGAATTTCATAACTTCTAAAATCATTTAGAGCTCGGGAGTAGGCGATTTGGAGTGAGTTTTGAGGAAAAACTTCATAGGTAACAACTCCTAACCCTATTCCCTTCATATATCATTAATCTATGGCCATTTCTTCCATGCAATTAAGGGATTTAGGTGAAAAATCATGTAAATGGGAAGAAGTTTCCCTAATTAGAAAATTCGAGAATTTAATAGGATTTTGTCATCGGTTTTCGATGATTCTTGTTTGAGTGAGTTCGTGAGTGAATGGGTGTTCTAAATTTGTAACTTTCACTCGATTCCGAGACGTGGGCCCGAGGGACTTTTTGGGCGATTTTCCTAAATTTGCGTATTAGCCTCGAACTTATTAGCTATTTTGATTCCTAAAAGTGATATTTACATAATGCAATCGAATTGAATAGATTTTGGCCATTCGGAGTCGGATACTCGTGGCAAGAGCGTGGTTTCGAGTTGAGTAGCAGTCGAGGTAAGTGGCTTGCCTAACTCTGTGTTGGGGATTTCTCCTAGGCTATTTAATACTGTTTTATGTTGATTGGGCGTCGTGTGCGTGAGGTGATGAGTACGTACACGGGCCATTGTTTCTAAACCTCCATTTTTTCCTCCGTGACTTAAATCATTTCACTCATATTTCAATTCATGTATCGACTATGTAGTTTAGATTAGGAAATAGCATGCCTACCTGTCTTACTTGAATTTTTCCTAGTTATTACTATATGTACCATGTTTAGGTAGTTTTATTTATATTTTTGCGTGTGATTTTTCCTGAACTGTTTTAAATAAAAAATGTATCCTGTATTTGTACTGCATTAAATATTTAAATTGGGACTACGAACGAGATTTCGGGAGCTTTCCCCTGTACTGCATTGCATATTTAAATTGGGACTACATATGAGATTCCGGGAGCTTTCCCCCTGTACTGCATTGCATATTTAAATTGGGACTACGAACGAGATTCCGGGAGCTTTCCCCTGTACTGCATAGCATATTAAATTGGGACTACGGACGAGATTCCGGGAGTTTTCTCCTGTACTGCATTGCATATTTAAATTGGGACTACATACGAGATTCCGGAAGCTTTCCCCCTATCTGCATTGCATACTTATTACTGTGATATATGATGTACTGAGTCGAAGGCTCCCTGTTATTATTTCCTTTTAGCTCATTGTTTCTACTGATTTTCCTTAGCTTATTATATCTCTCTATTCAAATTTTAAACTGTTTTTTTTGTTTACTATAAAAATCCAGTAGAACCTTAACCTGACCTCGTCACTACTTGACTGGGGTTAGGCTTGGCACTTACTGGGTACCAATTTGTGGTGTACTCATACCCTTTCCTGCACATGTTTTCGTGTGCAGATCCAGGTACCAGAGCTCAGTTTCGTGGCTAGGGGTCCGAGCAGCAGCTTTTAGGAGATCGAAAGATAATTCTGCCGCGTCCGCAGAGTCCTTCGAGTCACCTTCCACTCCAGATTTAGATAGATTTCTTTTCATGTAAATTCCCTCTTGTTGTATAGAGCTATTTTGAGACAGAACTTGTGACTAAAGTGGTATTCCGGGTTTTGGGAAAAAGTTGTATTTTGTACGCGGCCGATGTTCATTGTAGACTCATTCATTTCACCTTTATTTTTTTTCTTCTATTTAATATGTGTTTTTACGCAATTAAGCTTACCTTGTCGTGGAGACTAGGTGCCGTCACGATGCCTTTCGGTAAATTGGGTCGTGACATTAATATTTAATGGTATTGTAAAATACTTGTCACAATAGTATACTAAAACTGCATATAAATATACCAAATAGATATATTACTATTTTATGCCTTCTTATACATTTTTCTTATACAAAAAATATTATTTTTATGAAATTCCATCAAAAAATCATTTAAGAAAATATTTGTAAGGAAATAGTTGGAAAAATTTTAAAATTTTAATAAATGATTTATTTATTACAATACAATTATATTTTATTGTATAATATTACTATAGTAATGACTTTAGCTTTGTATAATAGCACTAGATGATTCAATAAATAGTAGTCGAAATATATTATTATGGTATATTGTATACTATTACAACAAACTATTACAATATAGTGCATATTATTATAGTATACCATTATAGTATCATATACTATAACAGTATATTGTTGCAGTATAGCAATATACTTCTACATCATATTGTACACCGTAGCGATATACAGTTGAGTAATTGTGTTCTTTTTTTATTATTACAATATACCATTGCAGTATATTTTATACTATAACAGCATTTTATTAGCTATATACTCCTACAACATATTGTACACCGCGACGGTATACTGTTGGATAACTATGTTCTTCTTCGATTTTCAGCTTAAAAATTCTATCTCAATCACCTCAAATCGGTTCCAAATGCGACCAAATTTCACTATAAACTCCCTGAAGGTACTACAAGTAATATTTTACAGCACCCACTTTGAATTAAACATCAAATCTTCAAAATAAATTTTCAATGTTAGGAGCTTCAAGCTCGACAATTGTGGGTCTTCAAAGACACATAAAATTTTGACCTGGGAGCTTAATATATAGCCACAACAACATGGGTTCATAAATACAAATAAATTCACAAAAAAAGAATATACTAATATAGAAAGAGGATTTTGGAGTGAAACTCATGTAAAATAATATGAAAACTTGTCTTTTAAAATTTATATCGAAAATTCGACTAAATAATTTGGTAAATGCATGGGTTTGTACTGGTTGATCTCATCCACTAAAAAGACTAAGCTATGAGTGTTTTTTGAAATGAAAAGTAACATTTAGGGCGTAAGACTCTGCTTGTATAGAAAAATTGAAAAGGAAAAGGGAATTGATTAGGGGGTAAACAGTTTAGGTTATACAGATAGAAAAAGTAAATCATTTGAACATGGGTATAAAAGGGTAAATAGTATAGGCTTAACGGGTATAAAATGAGATTTTCACCAAGAAAAAAAAGAGACTAACATATTAAAGCTCGTCCAAGCCAGCCTTGTTAGTTGAGTGGGACATTAGGAAATTTTCAACCCAACATTATGGCCTTAAATGCTAAGTTCAACTGGCTCGTAAGACCGTGGAATAATGATACATCCCGTGGTAAAATATCTTGGGCTTATCATTGTCCTTGGGCCCAAGACAATTTCAATCTTGTTGCTAAAAGGAATGAATAATAGAAAGGGAAACTACCAATTATGTACATTTATAAGTAGCTTTTTATAAAAATTGGCCAATTTATTAACACTACTAATATCATCCAAATGTTATCAATATTAGCCAATTAGCTATTTGTAGCAAAAAAAGATCAAATTTTTCTTTCTTTTGGATGGGTGTTATTAGAATAGATTGGGTACATCTTAAGGATTTTGAATCTCAATTTTAGAATGATTTGGCAGAGCTTTGAGGTGGTTTGAATTAAAAATTCGAAGTCGAAGATGAAACAAGAAAAAAAGAAGATATATGTATCATATTTGTATCAAATGTATATCCATGTATACCTCTCGGTGTGATACATGTGTCGCAGAAGAATTTTTTAAATCGATTTTAACTATGAATTTTGATACCAAATCAGTCCAAGTCACCTCCAATCTTCTTCAATATTTGTATATTGACTCATCTATATGTTTTCGAAGAATTTCAACCATACCCATTGCAAAAGGTCCTTGCTTAGATTTTTGAAATCGTGTATATATATATTTATATATTTCATCAGCTTATTTGCTTCTTCATCCATGGAATTCTCTTTCCGTCTTCCATCTAATATTGTTGATCACGCTTAAAAATATGAAAGGAGATCTTTGCGTGTGATTCTTGGAGAAAAAGAACCTTTTTTTTTGAGTTTTTAATTTTTATATGTGCTTGGCTAGTTTTGGTAAGTCTATGATCAATGGCTAGAGGTTGGTAAGTTATATTTTGGACATTTATGTAAGATTCCCTAATAGAAAAAGGAAAATTTCTAGAATATTTATAAATCCAAATTATTTATGCTCCACTATTTATGCAACGATACCCGGTAAAATAATTACTCTTTACACTGATTACAATATCAGCTCCCATATTTCCCATATTAGATTAGAATGTGCATATTATTGTTTGCATAATTTTTAGAATAAACTCCTTATGACAAAAAAATAACTAAGTTAAATGAGATATTGCAGTTATATGTTTGTGTGAAATAACTTGTCCATGTGCAAATGCTTGTATTGCTTAGTTCTACTTTTCAGATTTAGAATGAAAAATGATTGGTTTCTATGATGTGATGTGGTTGCCTGTTTATGTGTAATTGATTGTACTGTTTAGAATTTCAATTCAGATTCATATTATTGTGATCATATTCGAAAAGAGAGAAGTAACCAATCCTCCCGAGCATGAGTGCCAAGGTGGCTAGAGTTAGGTACTCCATGCATGCAGGTGCTAACGCGCTCAAGGTTGAGCTTGATTGAGCTAGTTGATAGACCCATATATGGGTTAAGTTTGATTAAGCATAATCAGAGGCCCTATTAATGAGCTCAGAGTGGGTTGAGCTTGATTGAGCTACTCAAAGGCCTCACCTATGAGCTTAGCTTGAGTAAGCATAACCAGAGGCCCCATAGAAGCTTAAGCAATGCCCATATGTGTTCCCCGATACTCGCGTATGTAGGTCCACTCACTTTGTGCAAAGTTTTTAGAAACATTATTTCTTGAAAAATAATTCTATTTACACCTTCAGTATTAGATATCAGTTGTAGACTCAGCTTTCTGTTTTAGTTTCAGTTATAAGATACATACTCAATTTGTAGCTTCATCTTTTAGTTATTAGTTTGAATTCAGTCGTCAAAATCAGTTTTAGCTTTTAGATTATTCAGTTGTTCTTATGTAAATTATCTGTTCTACTTGTTATATTTTGTTATATTAATATAGCCCATGTCAGTCTCGTCCTTCGCTTCGGGTATTGTCAACAAGACTTTTTGAATATCTTTTTATGGTGTTTCCCTCGTTTGGGCATGTCACATCATGTGGTAGGCATTGAGTTTGTAGGTGACGCATCACTAGAGGCATATTCAATAGAAGTAGTGTCGATATTCTTTTCATACATTTAGCTATTATTAAATACATATATTATTCCAGGAGAATGTCGTGATGACTTATGTACTGAGATTTTTTTCAAATAGAGGCTCATGATTTTGCTAGTGGGTTCAGTTGTTAGACATGTTAAGGTTTATGTTTTAATCAAGTTTCAAATAGTTATTATCTTAGGATTTATTTATGAATATGTTGGGTATTGATGTTCAGTTTGGAATTTCTGTTACTTAGAACAGAAATTGCTCGATGAATAATGTAGGTTGAGCACCATCACATCCTATCCCGTTTCGGGCGTATATTTCATGCTTAAGTTTATTCGCAAATCAAAGAGCCCTATGAATGTTGTATATTCAATTATTTTTGAAGTTAGGCATCACTTATTTAGTTTTTTTAAGAGAAATTTATGAAATATAATCCATGAAGAAACTACTTCTTTGAAATCACCGCTCAAAATGCACGAAGCAGGGGACCTACGAATCTTAGTGTGTTTGCAATTTGGCGGTTTGGGGTTGAGAATGAACGTAGGTTGTGCCTAGTTTTGATGTGGTAAATACAATAGGTTTGTTTGTACGGTCCGCACAGAATAAAACAGATCGAGTTCGTAAAAGACTTTGAAAGAAACCTTTAAAGTTTGCCTACTGATCAAGTGACTTTCTCCAAAGTCTAAAAATTAAAGACCATCACTTAAAGTGTTCTACTTATACTATTTTCCGGATCAAAACAACAATAATAGGCTAGGTCGTGGGACCTTGGATTTTGGACTGGAGTTTAGAGTCTTAGACCCTAAATATGGTAAGTTGGATTGGACCAAACCGAAACACAGAAACTTAAATGGGCCCCCACAACCCGAAAGGAAGAGTCCGATGTGGTTCACTGTAGCCGACATTCAGTAGTCTAATCTAACTTCCCATCCAGTTAACTGCAATATTCAGGATTCTCATAAAAGATCCATTGTACTCTTGTTAAATGAATTTTGCTAAAATAAAACGTGCCTACATTTATTTTTACACTTTGTATTTTAAGAAGAAGAAAGTAATCAGAGGAGTACAAAAACTTTTCAAAATATTTTGTCTCAATTTGAATTTTGATTTTTTTACTAAAATTTACACAACTAAAAACTTACATAAATACTATCGTCAAAGAAAAAATTATTTAACACTCACTTAAAGTGGCACCAGAAAAATATACTATCTTTTATGAAAGTTTTTTCTTTCAGAAAAATCTAATTAAAATTATTTTCAACTAAATTTACTATTTGCTCTAAATAAATTAATGTGGTTTGATAGAGCTACTGACCAACTATGGAGTGCAGATGTATTTTCAAAGTCTTAGAATAATGTTCTTAGTAAATTTTTGGGAGACTATTGTTGTATGGGTCAAAATCTGCCCTAGAATATTTAAGATAAGATAATACTAAAGAAAGAGTCATCAATCCATCGTTAATCGAGGCGGAGCAGGAAGCAACAAGACTCACAACCGAAGAGTCGACGAGAGACGTGGTCGAGGTGTCGATAATGGTTGAAGTCGAACATCGCTGATGAAGTTGTAATGACTGATTTTCAAAATAGGATATGTAAGAGAATATTCTAGTTGATATTCTCTGCCCTTGTACTATTAGGGTTTACTATAAAAATATCTCATATAAATAGAAAAGAGGCAATGATACGAGGCATGTGATATTCATTTGTAAGAACAAACTTTGACTAAAGATTCTCTCTTATTATTACTAATATACAAACATTACCTTTTCATCAATATTTTTGTCTATATTATTCCGTACTTTTCCATCAGATCCGAGGATAATTGGAACATTCTAGGATTTGTGTGTCACTAGTCATTTTCAGGAGAAATAACAAGTTAGTTCATCCTTTATTGGATGAATCACTCCTCCTATTTACTTAAATTTCATTTGTTGTTATTCATTATTATTAAATACTACATTATCGCTCATAATTTTTTGAATAAGTATTGCATACTGTGTTCACTTTTCTACCAGTCTATTCGATGCTAATCACGCTTTTGAAAGTCACATCTAGAAATATTATTATTAACTAGGATTAACCCATTATCACATAAATTTAATTATTTTAATCCCTTGCCCAAAATCGCATACGCAAGTATACGTGATCAATCAAGTAATAAAGAGTGAGTGGAGTATTGTTCCCACGAGGACTTGTGAATAATTAACAATTAAATCAAGCGAATTATAATTTATGGCCAACATCACCACCCCACACTTAAATCTTTGTTCTTCCTTGAGCAAGGTAAAATAAACCTACAGAATGAACAAAATTAAGCTTATCACTATCAAGCCACAACTTTTCAATTAAGCTCAAGAACCAATGACTTTAGTTGATACCAACAATTAGCCCTTTGCATATACATTCTTTACTTACCTTCCCATGTTCAAAATAGGCCAAGAACAATAATGAATAGTTCAAAATAATTAAATAACAACTTCGGGACATCTCAACCTCAGAAACTAACTTTCTGGCATAACTACTTTTAGGCCAACTTACTCACTCTGACCGAAGAGCTTAATAAAGTCACCTATTCATCGTGAAACATGTTCCCTCACCACAAAACAAAGAGAGATATTCCACATACTCAAATAACATTTGAACATAATTTAAGGACTTCAAACAATGGAAGAAATCACTCACTCTCTCAAAGAAGTTCACATGCGCAGAAAAGGTACCATAGGCTTACTCGTTATGTAAATCTCTACTAATATAGGCCTGCTTGATTTAAAACCAATTAGGACTTTATCATGGTTGTAAAGTGGGCTCAGGAATGGGTAGGATATATATAAGAAATAGTGATTAACCCTCCTAAGCACTTGAACACGTCAAGTAATCACTTTAAGCGCAACTTTCTTCAACCCAAATTCAAACATCACAAACAACATCACACCCAAAACATTACCTTTTTATTTAAGTGCTACGTTAACTCACACTCACTAGAAAGGAAAAAATGTATTATTGCTTTTGCTAAATTCTTTTTCTTCTCTCAGATTATTTTTTACGATTTCTGCTAGTGGTATATTTTTTATAAAATAAGTGCACTTTTCTTTCTTTCATTGGTTCCACTCGAAAGCCACCTCAGTTCCTTCCTTACTTCTTCTAGCACTTATTTTACAAGTTAAGTATTCTAAGAGGTAAAAAGATCAAAATAATATCGATTAAGAATAAAAAGGGTATGGACTTGTAGTGTGGGTGCCAAACAAAAGGTTTACATGCTCAAAATGCATAACTAGGGATGATTTTATTTGTGGTAGCAATAAAATTCAAAAATGAACAAAGAAAGCCTAAAATCATATTTCAAACCGAGCACAAGCTAGGATTTTGCTTCATCTCATATACATGGAAAGTTCTAGACACAAATGTACCACATGGAATTACAAAAAATTCTCACCACACAATAGCACATGATTCAATTAGGATGGTTGCGTTTCAACTCTCAATCAAAGCAAGTATAAAGCTAATGTAACGACCTGATCGGTCGTTTTACTTTTTAGAACCCTGTTGCCCCTAAATAAGATTCCCCATACGTGCTTTTACTATTTTATGACTTGTGGGGGTGGTTAGTTCGGGATTTGGAAGGGTTTGGGTTGAAATCGAAACACCTGGTTCCATGGTCTGGCTTTAAAAGGCTAAGTTTGACCTCGATCAACATTTTGAGTAAACGACCTCGGAATCAGGATTTGACGATTTCAATAGGTTTGTATGATAATTTTGAACTTGGGCATATGTTCATATTGAGTTTTGGATGACCCGGGAGTGTTTCAGTGCCTATTAGTGAAAGTTGGCTCTTTGAAGGTTTTAAAGTTTTCTAAATTTTGTTTGGAGTAGGTTTTTGTGTTATCGAGGTCCAATTGGAATTCCGAGACAGAAGAGTACCGTATGGTGATTTAAGATTTGCACACAAAATTTGGTGTCATTCCAAGTAGTTTAAGTAGGATTCGGCGCTTTCAGAGTAAGCTGGAAGAACTTGAGTTCATAACTTGATCCAGTTTGGTTTGGAGTGTGATTGTTAGTTTTGTTGTTGTTTTATGTGTTCCAAGGGTGCGAGCGAGTCCATCTTATTATTCCAACTTGTTGGTATGTTAATAAGACGGGGCTCAGATCAAGTTGGAACTTGGGAGCAACAACCGAAGCTCCCAACTACTGGTGCGATCGCACCTGCGCTTGGCCAGCCGCAGATGCGAGCTCGCAGAAGCGGTCAGATGTTAGCTGCGCAATGACCGCACAAGCAGGGAAGGTACCGCACCTGCAGAGCAGCAGGTGCAAAGAAGGACATCGTAGGAGCGTACTGAGGTCAAAGGTGTGACGCACTGCAGAAGCCATCTCGCATAAGTGAGCCATTGGTCGCAGAAGCGTGCCGTTGGTCGCAGAAGCGAGGGAGCCGGCTGAGGGGAAGGACCGCATCTGCGGGGCCCTTTTTGCAAATGCGGCTATTGAGCCGCAGAAGCACAAAATCGCTAGGCAGAATGGTTTATTTAATACGAGACTTAGGCATTTTGAGCTCATTTATTTCATTTCGTGGGCGATTTTGTACATTTAAAGAGGGGGATTCTAACCTAGCTTTTGAAGGTAAGTCGTTTCTACCTAATGCGAGTTTAATATATAGATTATGAGTAGATTCAACATGTAAAATTTGGAAATCATGGGTTCAGATGAAAAACCTAGGTTGATAAAAATGGGATTTAACCACGAAAAAATTATGGAATTTAGTGAAAATCATATATTTGAGTTCATGAGGTTATGGATAACAACTTTCTTCGAAAATATCTGGAATCTGGGCACGTGAGCCTAGGGGTGAATTTTAAGAATTCTTCAATTGGGGTTGGATTATCACTTTAGTAGTTAAGATATGAACTTTTGAACATGTATTGATGATTTTATATAACATTTGACTAGCTTCGAGTCATTTGGCACCGAATTGAGGGTTGAAAGCACATTTGTTGATCGTAAAGTAAGCTTTGAGACGGGGTAAGTCTCTTTTTAACCTTGTAAGAGGGAATTAACCCCACAAGTGAATTGAATTAATATGTGCTTCTATTTGTGGGGCTACGTACGCACGATGTGACGAGAGTCCGTGCATAGCTACTAATTATGATTATGTCCGGGTAGTTTAGGATCCAAATCATGTTAAACTTGTGATGTTTTCACCCTACTTGTTAATTTAAGTGCCTAAATCATACTGAGACTTGATAGAGGAATTGTAAAAGGTCGAATTTCATTTACTTGAGTTTTAGACGGGTTAATTGACCGTTAATAAGAATTGGTGCTTCTTTGAATATTAGCCTCTTAATAATCTTTGAATCAGTTGTTTATAAAGTATTTTTTTCTCTTCTTGTGGAGCGGGAAGAACGCCTCGGTAGTAGAATAGATGCATCTACGATTCATGGAATTTGGCCCTCGGTAGTGCACATTATATATTTGTATGTTGGGTCGGGCTGTACGACCTCAGCATAATTCGTGCATAATAAATTCTTGGAGCCCAATTATAGTTGATATTTTATACTTGGCTTGAGAGATTAATTTGTTAAATGATGGAAATTAATTTGGGATTTACTATTAGCGAAAGAGTTGTTTATTTATTTCTTGTTATTGAGTTTTCATCTGTATTTATATTGCTCATGCTTAATTATAATTTTTGTATTTTTTTGTTAGCCCATAGTAAGTGTCGAAGTCGACCCCTCGTCACTACTTTTTCGAGGTTAGACTAGATACTTATTGGGTACATGTTGTTTATGTACTCACACTACACTTCTACACTAATAGTGCAGGATCTGAGGCAGGTGCATCTGGATATCAGTCTCGTGCGCATCCTTGATTTCCACGAGACTTTACGGTGAGCTGCCTTCCAAGCCCGTTTTGCATCACCCGAAGTCTTTCTTTTGCTTTTACTTTCTGTCTATTTCCCTTTCAGACAGTTGTGTAGTATTGTTTTTTTGTATATTCTACTAATAGCTCATACACTTGTGACACTGGATCTTGGAAATTATGCTAGTAGACACATGATGATTTTTGGATATTTACTTATCTCATTTTCTTTTAGTTTTATTTATCGGTCATCTTATTAAAATTTTTACTTCCTATTTATTCACTAATTAAAAATCAATTATTTTTAAAATTTTGAAAGAAACAATCATGTGGTTAGTTCATTGTTAGCTTACCTAGAGGTAACGTTGGGCGCCATTACAGCCTAAATGAGAAATTGAGTCATGAAAAAATGGTATCAGAGCACTAGTTTCACATAGGTTACACAAGTTATGAGCAGGCCTAACAGAGTCTTGCGGATCGGTGCGGAGACGTCTGTACTTATCTTCGAGAGGCTATAGGGTGTTAGGAAACTAATCTTTCTTCATCTCCTTTCGTGCAGTTGATGTTATACTAAGTATCTTTCTCTTATTCTCTCACAGATGGTGAGAACACGCACAACAGATGTTACAGACCCGGGGGGAGCCGCCCCCTATTGCTAGAGGCCGAGGCAGAGGTACGGGACGAGGACGTCCCAGAGTTGTTCCAGCTATGCCACCAGCGGATCTAGTAGATGATTCTATTATTGAGGAGCAGGGCGAGGTGCCTGCGGAAAAGCCAACCCTGGTAGATTTTATGTCAGCACCGGGCGTCCACGAGGTCATGGGCCGTATGCTACGGTTCATGGATACTTTGACCCAGGCTGGTTTATTTCCAGCAGACCCAGCCACATCTCAGGCCGGGGGGATAGGGACAGGGGAGAACAGACCCCTATTGCTCAGGCTCCTGGGCATGCAGTTGTTGTATATCAGACCCCGGGCACACTACTTGTGGACAGAGCCCAGCTAGTGGCAGCAACCGTACCCGAACCCAGGCCAGCTACGGTCGGTGAGCCGCATATGCTATTTGACAGATGGACTAGGCTACACCCTCCTATCTTCGGAGGTGAGCGACATGAGGATCCCTAGGACTTAATTGATCGGTGCAGGGACAGACTGCACAACATAAGGATATTAGAGACCAACGGGGTGGATTTTACTACTTTCCAGCTGGAAGGCAGGGCTCGTAGATGGTGGTAGTATTATCTTCTTGGCAGACCATCAGGTTCTCCTCCCTTGACTTGGGATCAGCTTACACGCCTTTTCTTGGATAGGTATATTCCACCCTCCTAGAGGGCAGAGTTGCAGTTCCAGTTTGAGCAGCTCTAGAAGGGTCGGATGTCAATGATCGATTATGAGGAGAGATTCTCTGAGTTGTCTCGCCATGCACTTGCGATACTTCCTATTGAGGTGGAGAGAGTACGGAGGTTTGTTGCAGGGTTCACTCTGATATTTAGGCCACTGTGGCCCGCGAGGGGGGACTTCTTACCAACTAGTTGTGAAGCTAGCTCGAAGGATTGGGGGTTATCGTCAGCAGGGCTGAGAGCAGATGTCGCGGGACAAGCAGTTTTGTTATTCTGGAGGATTCAGTGGTGCTCCATCTAGGGGCAGAAGTCAGTTTGGGAGGGGTCAGCATAGAAGGCCCACATATCCAGCACCGCCGCCTCCTCGGGGTTCTCCAATGCGACCTTATTTCAGCACTATGCCAGAGAGTTCCTACCTCCCACCAGCTATTCAGGGTTACTCCAGTGGGTATTCAGGTCATCGGGGACAGACTTCATGTCGGAAGTCCACCGTACCGAGAGGTTGTTTCAAGTGCGGGGTTTCAGTCATGAACGGAGGTTCTTCCCCAGGCTTTCGGGCAAGGCAGTGCAACAGGGTTCTCAGCCTATGATTACAGTACTAGTAGCCGCACCAACCATCCAGCCACCCAGAGGTGGAGGGCAGCTGGGTAGGGGTCGTTCTAGAGGTGGAGGCCAGGTAGGTGGCGCTTTAGCTAGATTTTATGCTTTCCCGGCAAGACCAAATGTAGTGGCCTTAGATACCGTGATCACATGTATTATTTCTGTCTGCGGTAGGGATGCTTCGGTATTATTTGATCCAGGTTCTACCTATTCATATGTGTCATCTCTATTTTCTCACTTACTGGATGTTCCTCGCGAGTCCTTGGGTACTCCTGTTTATGTATCCGCTCTAGTGGGCAATTCTGTTGTTGTGGATCGGGTCTATCGGTCCTGCATAGTTACCTTCTGTTGTTATGAGACTAGAGCGGACCTTCTACTGCTTTAAATGACCGATTTTGAGGTCATCCCTGGGCATGGAATGCTTATCTCCATATCACGCCATCCTTGATTGCCATTCCAAGAGTGTTACCTTGGCGATGAAAGAGTTGCCTAGATTGGAGTGGAAGGGTTCGTCTATTAGCACACCTAGTCGGATAATCTATTTTATGAAGGCTCAACACACGGTCGAGAAGGGTTATTTGGCTTATCTAGCTTATGTTCAGGATACTACCGCAGAGACTCCGGCGATTGATTTTGTACCTACAGTCTAGGAGTTCTCCGATCTGTTTCTTTCTGATCTTCCAGCCATGCCACCAGATCGTGATATCGATTTCTGCATTGATTTGGCTCCGGGTACCTAGCCTATATCTATCCCACCGTATCGTATGGATCTGAAAGAGTTGAAGGAGTGGAAGCAAAAGCTTGAGGAGTTGCTTCCAAAGGGGTTCGTCAGCCCGAGTGTATCGCCTTGGGGTGTACCAGTGTAGTTTGTGAAGAAGAAATATGGGACTATGCGAATGTGCAATTAATTATCGCCAGTTGAACAATATTACCATCAAGAACAAGTACCCGTTGCCGCGGATTGATGATTTGTTTGACCATCTGCAGATGATAAGTGGGGATTTTGACTACTTATTAGCACCATTTTGCTTTCGTTTTTGTTCAAAAGCGTTTCATTATGTTCTTGAAAACTGATGAAATATGCTTAATTGCAGGAATAGTGGAAAATGAGCCCTCAAGATGAAATCCAACTCAAGAAGGAGTGATCTGAACTAAGGACAAAAATAGGCACAAAAGATAAGAAGTGCGGACCGCAAATTATTATCTACGACTGCAGATTGTGAATAAAATTCTATCAGAGACAAGTGCAAAGTGCGGTCCGCACATGACATGTGTGGCTGCAAAACCTGGTCAAGAGCAAAAGTTCAGAGAACCTAAATCGCAAGTGTAACAGAAGTGCAGACTGCATAATTATTGTGTCGCCGCAGAAGATCAGCTACACGACCGCATTTACATTTGTGCAGTCTGCAGAAGAGCAATGTGCGGCCGCACTCAGAAATGTGCGGACCACAGAAAGAGAGAAGTGCGGCCGCAGTTTTACGTTCCTACCAGGCTGGATCAAAGTGCGGACCACACATGGAATTGTGCGGCCGCAGAACCTCCGAAAGGGCACTTTTGTCCGAAAATTCCAGCACTGTATAAATAGAAGAGTTTTACTTTTTAGGTCAACTTTTGGCATCAGCAGCCACTCTAGACGTTTTACTTTGCTCCTTTTAGTAGTTTTTGCTATTTTGAGCTTTTTGAATATTACTTTCATCATTTTAATTATTAATATGAGTTTAGTTATCGCTTTTTCTTCTTCTTCTTCTTCTTTTTCATCTAATTTAAGCATGAGTAGCTAGATTCTCACTAGGGTTGTGACCCAACCCTAGTGTGTAAACTTAATGGGTGTTTGATTTATTGTTTGTTTATGGTTGGGTGTTGATTATCTAGCCTTGTTCTTGATTTTATTTGAAGAATTAATGGTTGAAAATATTATTTCATGCCTATTTGACTTGGTCTCTACTTGAAAAAGAGAGACTTAGTCTAGGAAAACTTGGCTAGCGAGAAATTGGGTCAATCGAGAGATTGATAAGCCCAATTAAAGGGTTGAACCTAGATATAGTAAAACCCGACTTGAGCTTATTATCAACTGTTTTGTTCAATACCCATTTGGACTTGAGAAAGCCAAATTAGGGAAAATCACTCTCTGACCGAGAGCTATTGAATTGACACCTGAGTGTTGTTAGCTATAATACACCCCGATCAATAAAACAAGCTTTAAAGTTTACAACCCTTTAGGCGAACACCTAGGTGAAGGTCATAGCCCTAGGACAATTTATCATTTGAAAAACAATCAAACATAAATTCCTAGTTTCATTCTTTAAAATCGCAATTGTATTTTAGTTAGATTTTCAAACAAACCCAATATTGCGGAAGTGCAAATTAAGATACACAAACTCGCACTAAGATATATACTACTAGCACCCATTCACGTAGCTCCCAGTGGAATTCGACCCCGACTCTGTTGGGTATTATTATTGCATCGAACGTTTTCATATCCTCAAATAAAGGAGTGAAATTGGACAAGACCAATTTTTGGCGCCATTTCCGGGGAGATGAAAGACGGTGTCGGCTATATATTTAGGTGTGTTTTTGGAATATCTTCTTTTCCTTCCTTGAGTATTATAGGTGCAATCATGGAAAACAATGAGCTCAGAAACATAGCCGTGGGTAATGTGGACGTTGATGATGATGCAATGGATGAGATCTCTCTTGTACCTCAAGCCAATAGACGAGGCCGACCGCCTCAAGACAATTTTCCCGTTCCACCCCCACTTCCACCACGAGCAGCTCCACACCGGGTGTTTCCGGATGAAGGGTATGCAAGTGCTATAGTCCCACCCCGTATTAGGGCGGACAACTTTCAAATAACCAACGTGATGCTCACTTTGCTCGAGCAACGAGGGTTCTTCACCGGTGCACCTGGTCAAAATGCATATAAACATTTGAAGGGGTTCGTTGATATGTGTTGGGAAAGTAAACAAACAAATGTCTCCGAGGTTGTTTTGAGGCTAAGGATTTTTCCTTCTCTTTACAAGGGAAAGCTTTAGATTGGTTTGAACGTTTTCCAAATCATTCCATTCTTACTTGGGATGAACTTGCGGAGAAATTTATTTCAAAGTACTTCTCTCCTGGGCACAGGGCCATTCTTCGGGATGAAATTCTGGCATTCAACCAAGAGCCTATTGAACCACTACACGAGCTATGGGAAAGATATAGGACAATGGTGAAAGAGTGCCCCAAAAATGATATGACGGAGAACATAATTCAACAAACTTTCTATTGGAGGATCAATACCACCAACCAATGTGTAGTGAATACAATTGTCGGTGGGAACTTCATGACTACGCCTTATGCGGAGGCGTGTGATATTTTGGATGAGATGGCGAATACTTTATCGGCATGGAAATCTAGAACAAATGTTCCACAAGGTGATTCAAATGTGATACTTCTTCATAAAGAGTTACATGACCATGGGCAAGCCATAGCCGAGTTAACCACCACCACGAACCAATTGGTAAAGGCTCAACTTCAACAAGTGCAAAACTCGAGGCAAGATAATGCAATGGAGGGAGTCAATAGGATGGTAAAAAAGAAAAGAACAAGATTCCCACAAGTGAAACAAAGAGTGGACAATTTTGTGCAAGATGATAGTGGGTTTGATCAAGGTGATTCTTACAATGATCAAGGCGAAGAGGTCCAATATAGGGCAAAGAAACAACTACCAAGGCCCTACTCAACAACAATGGAGGCCTTCGAATAATCAAGGCAATTGGAATTCTAGCAACCAATGTAATTAGAATGGTGGAAACAATCAAGACAATTGGAAAGGAAGCAATAACGAAGGGAATTGGCAAAACAATAATAACCAAGGCAATTGGGGAGGCAATAACCAAGGTGGGTGGAACAACAACCAAGGAAATGGGGGGTCGAGTTTTCAAAGGCTCCTGATGTACCAATAACCGAGCAAGCCACATCCTTATCCTTCTCATGGTCCTAGTTCCTCCAACAATGAAATGAGTCGTATTGAGAACATTTTAAAGATAATGATTGAGAATAATGCCGATTCTGATGCCCAACTTGCTTCACACAACACATCAATCCGTAACTTAGAAGTGCAAATGGGTCAAATCTCTCAAGCTTTAAATTCTCATCCTAAGGGGGCACTACCAAGTGATATGGTGGTGAACCCGAAGGGTGGGAACACTACAAGGCATTCCATGGCCATTAATATAAGAAGTGGAAGAGGTGGAAATGCACCTACCTCAAGTAAAATGCAAATTGTGGATGATGAGCAAATGGTAGAAGAATAGGAGATCCCGAACAATATTGTGCAAGCAAAATGATAAAGTACGGATTGATATTAATGAAACGGTGGAAGAGACTCAAGAGGATGTGAACCCGGCTACGGATCATGTGATTGACATACTAGAACCGGTAGTGAAAAAATCTAAGGAACCATTGCCTAAGCCACCTCCTCCCTATCCTCAATGTCTTTCTAAGAAAAATGGCGAGAATCAATTCAAGAAGTTCATTGATATGATGAAGAGTCTCTCTATAAATGTGCCATTAGTCGAAGCTTTGGACAACATGCCTGGATATGCAAAGTTTGTGAAGGACTTGGTAACAAAGAAGAGATCGATGGATTTTGAAACTATCAAAGTCACTCACCAAGTGAGTGAAATTGTGCATTCGATGGCTCCTAAGTTAGAAGATCCCGGTGCTTTTACAATTCCTTGTACCATTGGAAGTGCCGAGTTTGCAAAAGCTCTTTTTGACCTTGGGCCGAGTATCAACTTGATTCCCTATTCGATTTTCAAGACATTGGGAATTGAGCAACCAAGACCCCCATCTATGAGATTAAAAATGGCCGACTGTATAATGAAGAGACCATTGGGGGCGATTGAGGATGTTTTGGTTCGAGTTGACAAGTTCATTCTTCCGGCGAACTTTGTTATTCTTGATTGTGAAGTAGACTATGAGGTGCCGATTATTCTTGGTAGAAATTTCCTTGCTACGGGGAAGACTCTTATTGATGTGGAATCCGGTGAAATCACTTTCCGGGTGGGTGATGAAAAGGTGGTGTTCCATGTGTGCAAATCTATGAGGAAACCGAATAGAAATGAAGTGTGTTCGTTTGTGGACTTGGTGACCGATGTGATTATTGATTATACAAGTGCCACGATTAATGTGAGTGACATGTTAGAGGCCATTTTGCTCAATTTTTATGATGATGAAATGGATGGCTTCATGAAATGTGTTAATTCTTTGCAAGGGATGGGGTCCTACAATTATACACCTCGTAAACTTTCCTTGGATATTGAGAATAGGAAAACTCTTCCTACAAAGCCTTCAATTGAAGAGCCTCCTATCTTGGAGTTGAAGCCACTACATCCACATGTCAGGTATGAATTCCTACGCCCTTGCTCTTCTTAACCGGTTATTCTTTCCTCTTGTTTGACTAACGTGCATGTTGACTCTACATTGGCGGTTCTCCACACGAGGAAGAAAGCTATTGGGTGGACTTTAGAAGATATTCTGGGGATAAGCCCCGTATTTTTCATGCACAAGATTAATTTGGAGGAAGATGTCAAAACCCTCCATTGAACATCAAAGGAAACTCAATAAAGCCATACACGCGGTGGTCAAAAAAGAGATCATACAGTGGTTAGATGTTGGGGTTGTCTAACCCATTTATGACAGTTGGTGGACTTCTCCGGTGCAATGTGTTCCGAAGAAGGGAGGCATAACTATGGTCACCAATGATAAGAACGAGTTGATTCCAACAAGAACGATGACCGGATGGAGAGTGTGCATGGACTATCGGAAGCTAAACAAAGCCATAAGGAAAGACCATTTTCCACTACCCTTTCTTGACCAAATGCTTGATAGGTTGGTCGGCCGAGCGTTATATTGATTTATAGATGGATATTTGAGCTACAATCAAATACTTATTGCCCCGGAAGATCAAGAGAAAGCAACTTTCACTTGTCCCTATGGCACTTTCGCTTTCAAGCGGATGCCATTTGGCTTATGCAATGCACCGATAACTTTTCAACGGTGTATGATGGTGATATTTACGGATATGACAGAGGACTACCTTGAAGTCTTCATGGATGACTTTTCGGTAGTCGGGAATTCCTTTGATAATTGCTTGGCAAATTTGGATAAGGTATTGTCAAGGTGTGAAGAAACAAACTTAGTGTTGAGTTGGGAGAAATGCCATTTCATGGTCGAGGAGAGTACTGTCCTTGGCCACAAGATTTCAAAGAAGGTAATATAGGTCGACAAAGCGAAAACATTGGTGACTTCTAAACTTCCACCTCCAACATCCATGAAGGGCGTGAGAAGTTTCTTGGGTCATGCGGGGTTCTATCGACGCTTCATAAAGTATTTTTCTAAAGTGGTGAACCCATTGTGCAATATTTTGGAGAATTATGATAAATTTCACTTCAATGATGATTTCGTAAGAGCATTTGAATTGTTCAAGTTCAAGTTGACAACTACTCCCATTATCAGCGCTCCTAATTGGAGCATTCCTTTTGAGCTCATGTGTGATGCTAGTGATGTCGCGGTTGGAGTAGTTTTGGGGCAATGTATCAACAAGATCTTTCATCTAGTTTACTATGATAGTAAGACCATGGATGATTCCCAAGTCAATTACATTGTGACCGAAAAAGAGCTCTTTGCCATTGTGTTTGCTATTGAGAAGTTCCGCCCATACTTGATGAGTGAAAAAGTGATGTCCACATGGATCGTGAGGCACATCATTACCTTATGAGCAAGAAAGATTCCAAAACCTGATTGATGAGATGGGTGCTTTTTTTTGCAAGAGTTTGATATAGACATCCAAGACCAAAAAGGAAGTGAAAACCAAGTGGCAGACCACTTGTCTCGTTTGGAGGAGGAGAGGAGGCCGAATGATGGCCTAGAAATCAATGACTCCTTCCCCGATGAGAAACTCTAAGCCATTTCAATGAAAGAGGTGCCATGGTTCGCGAATCTAGCAAATTTTCTTGTGAGTGGTGTCATCCCGGAGTAGTTCTCTTCAAACCAAAGGAAGAAGCTCAAATGGGATTGTCAAGAATATTATTGGGATGAATCGTACCTTTTTCGGATTTATACGGATGGAGTGATTAGAAGATGTGTACCGGAGGAGGAACAAGTGGAACCTCTTGGAGCTTGTCATTCTTCACCTTATGGTGGTCACCACGGTGGAGCAAGAACGACGGCCAAAGTGCTAAGTTGTGGTTTCTATTGGCCCACTCTTTATAAGGATGCAAGTGATCTAGTCAAGCTATGTGATGAATTCAAAGGGCCGGTGGAATCTCAATAAAAAATGAAATTCCCCTCACAACTGTTTTGGAGATCGATATTTTTGATCTGTGGCGTATTGACTTCATGGGACCTTTTGTGAGTTCTTATGGAAACACCTACATCATGTTCGTGGTTGATTATGTGTCTAAATATAGTAGAGGTTGTTGATCTACCCAAAAATGAAGCAAGAAGTGTGGTGGCAATTTTGAAGAAGAACATCTTCACATGGTTTGGTACTCCGCAGGCTATCATAAGCGACGGGGGGGGGGGTCGCATTTTTGCAACCAAGATTTTTACACCTATCACCCTCAAACAAGCGGTAAAGTGGAAGTCTCCANCTCCGCAGGCTATCATAAGCGAGGGGGGGGGGGTCGCATTTTTGCAACCAAGATTTTTACACCTATCACCCTCAAACAAGCGGTAAAGTGGAAGTCTCCAACCGGGAGATAAATAATATTTTATTCAAAATAGTGAATGCTAACCGAACGGATTGGTAAAAAAAGATTGATGATGCACTATGGGCTTATCGGACTTCTTTCAAAACTCCTATCGGGATGTCTCCATACCAGTTGGTGTTTGTAAAATCTTGTCATCTTCTAGTGGAACTCGAGCACAAGGCCATGTGGGATTTAAAGAAGTTAAATCTTGATTGTGATGCAGCTGCTAACTTGCGGGTTGCACATTTGAATGAATTAGATGAACTTCGGTACCATGCATATGCAAGTTCGTCCTTGTACAAAAAAAGAATGAAGTACCTTCATGACAAATACATCCGAATCAGGAAATTCAAGGTGGGCGATCTTGTTTTGTCGTTCAACTCACGATGGAAGATGTTTCCCGAAAAGCTGAAATCCAAATTGAGTGGTACTTTTGAGAATGTGGATGTGGCACCTTTTGGTGCATTGGACCTGAAGAACAAAAATGATAAGGTATTCCGATTCAATGGTCACTGGGTGAAGCATTGTTTGGGACAATCTGACGATGGCCACGTGGTGGAAGTGATTCATTTGAAGTGATGGTAATCTGCTTCGTGTCGGGACGTTAAATCAGGCGCTTCTTGGGAGGCAACCCATGTTTATTTTTCTTTTTCCGTTTGTAGATAAGATCTTATTTTGTGCTAACTAGATTTGAAGTGTGGTGTAGGAATGTGGGTGCTTTACAGGAACTATGCTCAGAAAAATTTGCTAAGTATGGAAAAGTGCGGACCGCACAATTTTGGATGATGCAGCAGAAGGCAAATGCGGCTGCACAATTCTTGTGCGAACCGCACAACTTGAGATGGAAAAATGCAAACTCTCTAAAGTTTGTTTGTCAGAGAAACAACCAAAGTATGGCCGCACAGTGAATTCTGTTGTCCGCACCAAAATCTATCGCCGGACAACTAAATATACGGACCGCAGATCATCAAGAGGGAGTGGAACACCCGGTAATAGAGTGCGGACCACAGAAGGAATTCTGCGTCCGCAATCGTCTCTTGAATCCTTAGCCAAACCCGCTTAGTATAAATAGTAGCCCTAATGCTACTGTTGAAACTTTCCAATCTTTGAGAAATCAAAACAAAGGGATAAAATATTGCACACAACTGATTCAATCATCTACCACCTAATTAAGCATTTGTGATCATTCCTTAGAACCACTTCATCACTACTATGTTCAAATCATGTCTAGGATTCTTCAATTTTCTAAGTTAGTTTATAAATTGTTAGTTATTTTAGAGCATTTGTCAATTTCATATTCATATAGGGTGTAAACTCCTACTTGCTATTTGGGGAATGGGTATCTTGTTTGTCATGTTTAATTGCTACTACCATGTCCAATTTGTGCATAAAATCAAAACCCTATAGGACTCTGCCCGATTGAATTTTGAATTGTGCGGATGCAAAAGGAATTGTGCGGTCCACAGAAGTATAGCTTAGTCCATTTGGTTAGGCAATATGTGCGGCGCAGATCAGGGCATTCTCTATGTTTAGAAGACCGCACTTCAGCTTTGCGGTCACACTCAAAATTGTGCGGACCGCAGTTTCATTATTGCAACCACACTTTAAAATTATGTGGTCCGCACAACCAGACCCACGGTCGCACTTGCAATTGTGAGGACCGCACTTTCCTACCCTGCAACAAGTTTTGTTCTGTGACAATCTAATTACCTACACTTAAATTCGAACTGACTCGTGCTGCTATTTGTTTCAGAAAATGGTTAGATCCCGTGGTCATGGAGATACATCAAAGGGGAGGGGTGAACCTTCCAGAGGCAGAGGAAAAATCACTTTACCCCTCGCCCTCCAAAGAGTAATCAGTAAGAAAGCTACAACATACCGAGGTAGACAGTCGGAGCCCTCTGAATCAATTTCATATGCCCCGTCTAGGGAAGCATTGGAAGGTGACTCAGTGCAAGCAGCCTGTTGTGCAATCACAGCCACAATTGCCTCAGGATAAATACCAACTTAGAAACGAGCCTACCTCTTCTTAGAGCACTTTTGAGGGTTCGGAAGGTAACAGTCAGGTTTCGAAGCCTTCATACACACATGCCCCCAATGCATCTGCTACCACCGTGGATGTTGATGAGCTCGTGGATGATGGTAGAGGGGGTGATACCAGAGTAGCCAGCCTTGAGAGGTCCTAGAAGAAAAATATTTGGGAGGACAGATTTGTGAGTATGGCTGCCTTCACGAGCTTCCGAGAGTGGTGGCCGGCAAAAACGCTCACTTTTGAGTGCCAGTTCAATTTTAAGGATCTTGATAAGTACAACCCAACAGTGTTAACACAATTCAGATAGAGAAAAGTGTGGAGGTGGTTCACCCAGAGTGTGATAGATGCCAATGAATACCTGGTCCGAAATTTTACGCCAATGTGGCCCATATAAAGAAAGGGACCAAGGTAACAAAAGTGAGAAATATGAAGGTGAGATTCAACTGGAGCACACTGAATGCTTACTTGGGGGTTGAGGATTTAGAGCATGTACAATACCTAGAAAAGTTTGCAATAGGAGATGCAGCTCGCCCGTGGCTAGCTGAGATTCTTGAAGCTCTAGGGTCGCCTCCAGCATGGATCACATCAGGGGTTCCTATTCAACGAAAAACCCTATATTTTGAGGCAAAGGGATGGCATACATTTGTATGCAGCACACTAGATCAGTGTCGAAATGAAACAAATCTTCCGATTTTGAGGGAAGTGCTAGTCATTTCTATAATGGCCGGGTATCCAATCAATGTAGGTGCTGTGATGTTAGCAAACATGTCTGTGGTCGCCAGGAAAGGTGACACCTGATACCCGTATCCAAAAACCATCACTAAGTACCTTACAGATGCGGGGGTGGAACCAAGGGATTTTGACACTAAGGTGCGGGCGAAGTAGCCTTTCTCACGGTATTCTTTGATGGATGGTGGAAACCCAAAGAAGAAGGGTCAGCCATCTACTACTACAGGCTAGTCCAATGAGCCTGTCGGGTAGCTACTGAGATAGTTGACATGCCATCTACTTCAGCAGATCCTTCTAATAGTGCATCAGCTATGCCTCCACCTCCTTCTTCAGGTCCTTCAGCATCAGTGCCTTCCACATCGATTTTGAAGCTGGTACCCATGCCCATTCATCCACTATCTGCGCTGCGAGTCTCCCAAACACTGGCAAGACTCAACAATTAGATGCAGACAACCACAACAAAGCTGACTGACATATCCAGTGTTGTTGCAGCATAGTCATCCACCCCAGCACCCTAGATTTCTCCTACACTCAAGGACACATTGAAGAAGATCTTGGAAAACCAAAACACCATCATAAACACCTTGGAAGCACATAGAGCAGTGACTGAGGAGCTGGGAAAGTAGGTAAAGAAAAGGAGGAAATCCCAAGCGTTGAAGAAATCAGTTTACAGGTTGAGGAGAGAGGTGATCAAGATAGCAGTAGGTGGTGATCTTCCATTCGATTTGCTCATAGGGTCATACCCAGTAGCACCATCTATTCCACTGGCACCAGCTGGCCAGTCTGACGAGCCAGACCTAGCTGCCAACACTGCTGAGGCAGTGCGCCAGATGTTCACCAACCCAGTTACTCCCAGGGCAGATGGTGATGAGATCTAATTAGAGGAGACTGAGGGCGGTGATGCTACTATGGATACAGATATGTCCAAGGCCACATAGGGGAGTTCTTTTCACTCTTACCCTTCTTTATTCTTGTTTTGTTAAGCATTGAGGACAATGCTTATTCTAATTCGAGGGGGTGGGGTTTATTTGATATTTGGATGACTGTTACACATTTGGTTGTAATAACTGACAATATTTTTTTCTTTCTCTTTATTCTGTATGTAAAAATTCTCTCTTTTCCTCTCCCATTATGTATATTCATTATGTTTTCGGTAGTTTGATTTTTAGCTTCTCTATTCTGCTTTCTTATTAGTCTATGTTTAATCTAGTAGCTTCTTTCTGATTTTGTAGATTTTTTTTTATGTTTTTAGTGACCAATAAGCCTTTGTTTTTCTTATTTCCATGTTTCTTTCCAAAGGTACTTTTTGTGTGAACTGGGTGACTCTTCCCAACGATGGATGGCACAACAATCTTCTTAAGGGATTGAGTCTGTTTTTGGTGTTTAGGTAAGAATAGTAGTAGTAATGAATAAAAAGACCTAGTTGAATCAAGCTCCAAGAGTCAAACATGCTTCACTTGTTACCAACACACTTAACTACATGATTATGGTTAACAAGGTTTTTGGAAAGAAATGGCTCTAGTTAGTGACCTTAAGGCTCTTGTGCTGACTTAGGCAATCATCGAGTGGTTTAGTCGAGGCATAGTGATTTTCAATCTTGAATATGGTCGTTGTGGGCCCTCGAATCTATCCTTTTTAACAATCTAGCTGGGTGAGAGGTGATATATTTTTGTTGCAAGTCCAAGTATCCGTGCAAATGGTCTAGAACTTGCCCCGGATGTGTTTCTAGGCAAAATTTTAAGTTTGCTTGGCTTGAGAAATGATTGTAGGCGCTCCTTGACCCGTTTGAAATTTTCCATAGCCCACCAATATTGTTATCCCTAGTAAACCCATTTGAGCCAAAAACCTTTCTCATTTGATCACCATGTTACAAGACTTTACCCATTTTGTCGTGACCCTCTCTTGGCACCCGAGCTTTCCTTAACACTCTTGTGAAATAATTGGCTAAAAATGTAAGTTTGGGGGAGAGACGAGGAGTTAAAAACGTATCAAGGCAAAAAAAAGAGAAAATAAATGAAGAGAAAGAAAGGCAAGAAAAAGAAAGAAAGAACAAAAAGAAAAATGCAAAAAAGAAAGTGAATAAGTGGAAGAGTTGAAGGGATTTCAAAGAAAAATAATGATGCATAGCATGGAGAAAGAAAAGAAGGAGAAAATGAATATCATGACCAAGAAAGACTGATGCTAAGTCTCTCTAATTCTCCTATAGAAAAGGAAATGCCTCAAAGAGTTGGAAAAGCACGAGTCGATAAGAGAAAATGGAGTGTTTAAGGAAAGATGAACCCGTTCTATCATAGCATATCCAACCTTAGTCCAAAAGCCTTGATTTAATTCCGAAAAATCCATACGTGATTTCAAGTCGGGTGAGCTTACATTAGTGGTGATTTACATGAGGGGAAAGCCTATGGTATTTAAAGCCGTACTTGTGACATTCTTTTGAGAGAGATGAGCGAACCTTTCACAAATCTTTGAATTGAGTGCTACATTCTTATGTGAGATATGCAAGCGGAGAATAGAGGAGGAGGAGTTTGGGATCCACAGTGACCTACATGAAAGAGCGAGCTTTCTTGACGAATAAAGTAAACTTTTGATGCTCAAGTGTCACATTAGAACTATTTTTGCTTAAATGTTCAACCCATTGCCTTGTTAATAATTCAGAAGTGTTCTAGGTAATTGTTGGTCCCAATTGTTGTGTGATTGATGCATCTTTGATTAGCTGGAATAGCTATTAACTGTGGAGGTTATAATTACCTTATTTGCTTGAGGACAAGCAAAAGCTTAAGTTTGGGGGAGTTGTTAAGTAGGGATTTTGACTACTTATTATCTCCTTTTCGCTTTCGTTTTAGTCTAAAAGCATTAAATTATGTTCCCGAAAACTGATGAAATATGCTTAGTTGCAGGAATAGTGGAAAATAAGCCCTCAAGATGAAATCCAACTCAAGAAGGAGTGATCTGAACTAAGGATAGAAATAGGCACAGAAGATCAGAATTCCGTACCGCAGATTATCATCTGCTACCATAGACTGTGAAGAAAATCCTATCAGAGACAAGTGCAAAGTGCAGTCCGCACATGACATGTGCGGCCGCATAACCTGGGCAAGAGCAAAAGTTCAGAGAACCTATATCTCAAGTGTAACAAAAGTGCATACCGCACAATTATTGTGTGGTCATAGAAGATCAGCTACACGACTGCAGATACATTTGTGCGGTCCGCAGAAGAGCAATGTGCGGACCGCAGAAAGAGAGAAGTGCGGCCGCAGTTCAGAATTATGCGACTGCAGTTTTTCGTTCCTGCCAGGCTGAAGCAAAGTACGGACCACACATGAAAGTGTGCGGCCGCAGAACTTCTGAAAAGGTATTTTTGTCCGAAAATTCTAGCATTGTATAAATGAAAGAGTTTCACTTATTTAGGTCAACTTTTGACATCAACAACAACTCTAGACTTTTTACTTTGCACCTTTTAGTAGTTTTTGCTATTTTAAGCTTTTTGAATATTACTTTCATCATTTTGATTATTAAAATGGGTTTAATTATCACTTCTTCTTCTTTTTCTTCTAATTTAAGTATGAGTAGCAATATTTTCACTAGGGTTGTGACCGAACCCTAGTGTGTAAACTTAATGGGTGTTTGATTTATTGCTTGTTTATGATTGGGTGTTGATTTTCTAGCCTTGTTCTTGCTTTTATTTGAAGAATTAATGGTTGCAAATATTGTTTCATGCCTATTTGACTTGGTCTTTACTTGAGAAAGAGATACTTAGTTTAGGAAAACATGGCTAGCAAGAAATTGGGTCAATCGAGACATTGATAAGCCCAATTAAAGGGTTGAACCTAGAGATAGTAAAACCCGACTTGAGCTTATTATCAACTGTTTTTCAATACCCATTTGGACTTGAGAAATCCATATTGGGCTAAATCACTCTCTGACCGAGAGGTATTGAGTGGGTACTTTAGTGTTGATAGCTATAATACACCCCAATCAATAAAACAAGCTTTAAATTTTACAACCCATTAGGCGAACACCTAGGTGAAGGTCATAGCCCTAGGCCTTTTTATCATTTGAAAAACAATTAAAAACAAATTCCTAGTTTCATTATTTAATATCACAATTTTAGTTAAGTTATATTTGCAGACAAAACCCAATATTGCAGAAGTGCAAATTAAGATATACAAACTCAAACACTAAGGTATATACTACTAGAGCCCATTCATGTAGCTCCCAATGGAGTTCGACCTCGGCTCTATTGGATATTATTATTGCATCGACCATTTTCTATCCTTAAAAATAGGAGTGAAATTGGAGCTTCTTGGGGTTAACAGGTTATTATCGCCGATTTGTGGAGGTGTTCTCACTATCGCAACACCTTTGACTTGATTGACCTATAAGGGTTCTCCATTCCGTTTGTCTGATTATTGTGAAGCGAGCTTTCAGAAGCTCAAGACAGCTTTGACTACTGCACCAGTTCTAGTGTTGCCTTCGTTCGGAGATGTATACTGTGTATTGTGATGCTTCATGCATTTGTTTGGATTGTGTATTGATACAGGAGGTGCGAGTTATTGCATATGCTTCACGTTAGCTTAAGCCCTATGACAAGAATTACCATGTACATGATTTGTAGTTGGCTGTGATTGTTCATGCTCTTAAGATCTGGAGGCATTATCTTTATGGATGTGATTGTTCATGCTCTTAAGATCTGGAGGCATTATCTTTATACCGATCATCGTATCTTGCAGCATTTGTTCAAGTAGAGGGATATCAATTTTAGGCAGTGCACGTGGATTAAGTTACTGAAGGATTATGATATTACCATTCTTTATCATTCGGGAAAGGAGAATGTAGTTGTGGATGCCTTGAGCAGAAAAGCGGAGAGTATGGTAGCTTGGCATTCATTTCAGCAGAGGATAGGCCCTTTGATTTGGACATTTAGTTCTTGGCTTACATGCTTGTGAGTTTGGATATTTCAGAGCCCAGTCGAGTTCTTGCATGCGTCGTTGCCCAGTATTTACTATTGGAGCAGATCAAGGCTCGTCAGTTTGATGATCTGCACTTGTTGGTTCTTAGAGTGACGGTTCTACAGGGTGGTACCAAGGAGGTTACTATTGGTGATGATGGTGTTCTGTGACACGAGGGTCGCTTATGTGTTCCTAATGTAGATGTCTTGAGAGAGAAACTCCTAAGGGAGGCATACATTTCTCGGTATTATATTCATCCAGGTGCTACGAGGATGTATCGCGACCTGAGGCAGCATTTTTGGTGGCGTTGGATGAAGAAGGACATAGTTGAGTATGTTGAGTATGTTGCGAGGTATCTAAATTGCCAGCAGGTTAAGTATGAGCACCAGAGGCCAGGTGGCCTACTCCAGCAAATGACTATACCTGAGTAGAAGTAGGAGCGCATTACTGTGGACTTTGTAGTTGGGTTGTCGAGGACCTTGCAGAAGTTTGATGCAATTTCGGAGATTGTCGACAGGCTGACCAAGTCGGCAGACTTCATTTAGGTTGTGACTACGTATACTTCAATGAGGTTGGCCCAGATTTATATTCAGGAGATAGTTCGGCTGCATGGTGTGCCTATTTCCATCATATCAGACAGAGGCCCTCAATTTACTTTGCATTTATGGAGAGCAGTATAGAGTGAGTTGGGGTCCCGGGTACAGCTCGGCACAACATTTCATCCACAGACCGACGGGTAGTTGGAGCGGACAACATAGATCTTGGAGGACATGCTCAGAGAATGTGTGATTGAGTTTGGAGGGTAGTGGGATCGATTATTTCCTTTGGCCGAGTTTGCTTATAACAACAGTTATCAGTCCAGCATCTAGATGGATCCATTTGAGGCTTTATATGGTCGGCGATATCGTTCTCCCACGTGATGGTTTGGGCCTGGCGAGGCTAAGTTATATGGTACTGATTTGGTGAAGGATGCCTTGGAAAAGTTAAAGTTGATTCAGGAGCGACTTCGCACAACACAATCCAGGCAGAAGAGTTATGTAAATCAGAAGGCGCGTGATTTATCATTTATGGTAGGGGAGAATGTTCTCTTGAAAGTTTCACCGATGAAGGGGATCATTAGATTCGGGAAGAAGAGATAGTTGAGCCCAAGGTTTATAGGTCCATTTGAGGTGTTGAGACGAGATGGGGAGGTTGCTTATTGAGCTTGCCTTGCCTCCCAATCTATCGGGAGTTCATCCGATATTCTACGTGTCTATATTCTAGAAGTATCATGCCTATCGGTCGCATGTGTTAGACTTCAGCACCATTCAGTTAGATGAGAGCCTGGGTTATGAGGAGGAGCCAGTTGCCATTGTTGACAATGAGGTTTGCAAGCTGAGGTCCAAGAAGATTTCTACGGTAAAAGTTTAGAGGAGGGGCCAACCAGTCGAGGAGGCGACTTGGGAGTCCAAGGACGACATGTGAAGCAAATGTCCACACTTATTCAGCACTCTAGGTATGATTCTAGACCCATTCGAGGACGAACGTTTGTTTATTTGAAATCAGAACACTTGGTTCCATTGTTTGTCATTAAAAGGCTAAGTTTGACCTCAGTCAATATTTTAAATAAAAGACCTCAGAATTGGGATTTGACGGTTCCAATAGGTTTGTAGATGATTTTGTACTTGGGCATATGTTCGGATCGGGTTTTGGATGACCCAGAAGCGTTTCGGCACCTAATAGTGAAAGTTGGCTCTTTGAAGGTTTTTAAGTTCTTTAAATTTGGTTTGGAGTAGGTTTTCGTGTTATAAAGGTACAATTGATATTCTGAGACCGTGAATAGTTCTGTATGGTGATTTAAGACTTGCACACAAAATTTGGTGTAATTCTGAGTAGTTTAAGTACGATTCGGCGCTTTCGGAGTAAGTTGGAAAACTTGAAGTTCATAAGTTGATCCAATTTGGTTTGGAGTGTGATTCTTAGTTTTGTTATTGCTTTATGTGTTCCAAGGGTGTGAGCGAGTCCGTTTTATGATTCTCAATTGTTGGTATGTTCGGGTGGGGCCCCGAGGGCCCACTGTGTTAATCGGACGGGGCTCGGACCAAGTTGGAACTTGGGAGCAACAACTGAAGCTCCCAGCTTCTGGTGCGGTCGTACTTGCGCTTGTCCAGCCGTGTGTGTGAGCTCGCAGAAGCGAGCCATTTGCCGCAGAAGCAGCCGAATGTGGGCTGCCCAGTGACCCCAGAAGCGGGGCAAGTACCGCACCTGTGGATCCACATGTGCGAAGAAGGCTATCGCAGAAGCGGACTGAGGTCGCAGGTGCGACGCACGCACCGCAGAAGTGGTCTCACAGAAGCAAGCCACTGGTCGCAGAAGAGAGGGAGGCAGCTGAGGAGAAGCACCGCATCTGCGAGGCCCTTTTTACAAATGCAGCTATTGAGCCACAGAAGCGCAAAATTGCTGGGGCAAAATGGTTTATTTAATACAGGACTTAGGCATTTTGAGCTCATTTATTTCATTTATTGGGTGATTTTGGAGCTTTAAAGAGGAGGATTCCAACCTAGATTTTGAAGGTAAGTAATTTCTACCTAATGCGAGTTTAATACATAGATTATGGATAGATTTAACATGTAAAATTTATGAAATCATCGTTTTAGATAAAACCTAGGTTTTGATAAAAATGGGATTTAACCACGAAAATGGTTATGGAATTTAGTGAAAATCATATATTTGAGTTGATGATGTTACGGGTAACAACCCTTTTTCGAAAATTTCCGGAATCTAGGCATGTAGGCCCTAGGTGAATTTTAGGAATCTTCAATTGGGGTTGGGTAATCACTTTAATAGTTAGGATATGAACTTTTGAACATGTATTGATGATTTTATATAACATTTGACTAGTTTCGAGTCGTTTGGCACTGAATTGAGGGTTCAAAGCACATTTGTGGACCGAAAAGTAAGCTTTGAGACGAGGTAAGTCTCTTTTCTAACCTTGTAAGAGGGAATTAATCCCACAGGTGGATTGAACTAATATGTGCTTCTATTTGTAGGGGCTACGTACGCACGAGGTGACGAGATTTTGTGTGTAGCTACTAATTATGCTTATGTCCGGGTAGTTTAGGACCCAAATCATGTTATACTTGCGATGTGTGCACCTTACTTATTAATTTAAGTGCTTAAATCATATTGGGACTTGATAGAGCAATAGTAAAAGGTCAAATTTCATTTACTTGAGTTTTGGAAGGATTACTTGACCGTTAATAAGAAATGGTGCTTCTTTGAATATTAGCCTCTTAATAATATTTGAATCGGTTGTTTATAAAGTATTTTTTTCTCTTCTTGTAGAGCGGGCCGAACACCTTGGTAGTAGAATAGATGCATGTATGGTTCGTGCCATTCGACCCTCGGTAGTGCATAGTTTATATGTTTGTATGTTGGATTGGGTCGTACGACCTCGACATAATTCGTGAGTAATAAATTATTGGATCCCAATTATAATTGATATTGTTTCATTGGCTTGAGAGATTAATTTTTCAAATGATGGAAATTAATTTGGGATTTATTACTAGTGCAGGAATTATATATTTATTTCTTGTTATTGGGTTTTCAGCTTTATTTATATGGCCCATGATTAATTATAATTTCTGTATTTTATTGTTAGCCCATAGTAAGTGTCAAAGTCGACCCCCCATCACTACTTCATCGAGGTTAGACTAGATACTTATTGTGTACATGTTATTTATGTACTCACGCTACACTTCTACACTAGTCGTGCCGGATCTGAGGCAGGTGCATGTGGCTATCAGTCCGGTGTGTATCCTTGATTTTACATGAGACTTTGCGGTGAGCTGCCTTCTGAGCCTGTTCTGCTGTACCCGAAGTCTTTCTTTTGATTTTACTTTCTGTTTATTTCCCCTTCAGACAACAACAACAACAACATACTTAGTAAAATCCCACTAGTAGGGTCTGGGGAGAGTGAAGTGTACGCAGACCTTACCCCTACCCCGAAAAGGGTAGAGAGTCTGTTTTCAGGAGACTTTCGGCTCAACAGGAGATACAATAATATCATAAAAGAAACAAGAGAAAAGACATAACAACAAAAGATGCCAGAAAGAGAATAACAACGAAGAATAAATGAAAGGACAATAACACAAAACTATGCAAAACAATAATGTGAACATAATATAGACCGCTAAGAAACCTAAACAAAACTTTACCAAAGTACCCAGAACAAAGAGGGAGGAACTCTCGACTACCCCCTAGCCTACCACCCTAATTCTCGACCTCCACATGTTCCTATCAAGATCCATGTCCTCGGAAATCTGAAGTCGCGTCATCTCCTGCCTGATCACCTCGCCCCAATACTTCTTAGGCCACCCTCCCCCTCTTCTCATACCTGACAAAGTTAACCGCTCACACCTCCTAACCGGTGCATCTAGGCTTCTCCTATGCACGTGTCTGAACCATCTAAGTCGTGCTTCCCGCATCTTGTTGTCCACAGGATCCACGCCCACCCTCTCCCGAATATCTTTATTCCAAATCTTATCCAGCCTAGTGTGCCCATACATCCATCTCAACATCCTCATTTCTGCTACTTTCATCTTTTGGAGATGTGAATTCTTGATTAGCCAACACTCAGCTCCATACAACATGGCCGGTCTAACCACCGCTCCATAGAACTTACCTTTGAGTTTCGGTGGAACCTTCTTTTCACACTAGACTCCAGACGCTAACCTCTATTTTATCCACTCTACCCCAATACAGTGCGTAACATCCCCGTCGATCTCTCCATCTCCCTGGATAATTGACCCTAAGTACTTAAAACTTTCTCTCTTGAGAATGACCTGTGAGTCAAACCTGACTTCCACATCCGCTTTCCCCATCACCTCGCTGAACTTACATTCCACATATTCCGTCTTAGTCCTCTTCAGACAGTAGTGTAGTATTTTTAGTATATTCTACTAGTAGCTCATACACTTGATACACCAAGTCTTGGAAATTATTCTAGTAGCCACATGATGATTTTTGGATATTTACTTATCTCATTTGATTTTAGAAGTATTTATCTCTCATCTTATTAAAAAAATTTACTTCCTATTTATGCACTAATTAAAAACCAATTATTTTTAAAATGTTAAAAGAAACAATCATGTGGTTAGTTCACTATTGGCTTGCCTAGCGGTAACGTTGGGCGCCATCACGACCTATAGGATAAATTGGGTCGTGATAGTTAAGCCACAATTTTAAATCACATGGCACAACAGTTAGCACAAGAGTCAAGAAAATGAGTCAAGCTATTTTTTTTTTCAAGGCACATGTAGTTCTAAAAGACTCATGCGGAGAGTTATAATCCACATGCCTCAGTCTAACTCGATTGGTATCAAACAAGTCATTAAATGTGTCGTATTCAATCTGAATCTCTATATCCTACACTACTCTAAAAATAAAAAGTACCTGATTCAAAAATTCATCTCTTGGAAAAGAACCGATGCTCAAAGAAAAAATAAGAGGGATTATTGTCTACCTACGACTAACTAAAAACAAATATATTTTTTCATTGGATCTTAATCCCTCAAGAAAGCTACCCACAAAATACTTCGTTGGGGAAAGTCCAAAAAAATTGATTCTTTTCACAAACTAAACAACGGAAGAGTACAATAAATAAGCTAAAGTCAGCACAGAAAATCACCTAGACAATCTCCTCACCCACACCTAAATTGTGCAATGTACTCAATGCATATCATAAATAACAAGAGGATAAACGAGACTCCCTGGTAGGCCGAAGCATTAGAAGCTCACTGGAGACTCAGAATTCTCGCATATATGGTCCTTTGTGCGGGCATCCCATACTTAGTTCCAACTACCTGCTCACTTTGCACACGTCTATTGGCTTGATTCCATGTTGCTACTCCTATAAAATACAAAAATAATACGACAAAAAAGAACACAATAAAAAAAAGTAGAGATGTGTTGCCTCCCAATAAGCGCCTTATTTATAGTCGTGGCCCGACTTACACCAAGTTCACCACATTTTCTTCCACCTCAAATATATAATTTCTATCCCCAAATTTGAGTCAATCTTTTGATTATGGTTCCGGGGTGGTGCTATGAATACAAAAGAATCAGGCAAATAATGCCGCATTTTGCACTTTTGGAGCTTTTTTTCTCCATCGTAAATTTTAGAATATATGCACTTTTTTTCTCCTCCACTGACTCATCCATAGGCTCGAGTTGACCAATTCTTGTTTCACCAACCAAACAAAATATTGAAAATTGTTAAGAATGAGGTCCAATACGCTCCAACTCTAAAAATGCTTCACATTTAACATCCTCACTTTTGCACACTTCCTTAACTTTGGCATCATCAATAATAATTTGGTCGAATAATTGGAACTTCTCTTTATGCTCCACAAGCTGACCAGTATCCATAACAATTGGTTGTTGGGCATCAAACGCCTCAATCTTTTTATTCAATTTAGCCTGCACGTTATGGATATCTAAGTCAAATTGGTCTATCTCTTGCCTGAGCTCAGTTCTTCCTTCTATCAGCCATTTTTCCATATTCGAAAGACCATCACAGAGAGACTCGTGAAATTTTATTAGCTGAGTTTATTCTTCTAGTGAAGATTGACTCACTATATCTGTTTTTTCAAAGTTATCTTCTTGTGAGAACTCTCTCTCTTCAGCCAATTTTTTCGCCTCAGCCTTCAGTCTCATGATTGATGCACTAATTATTTGTATAGCCTTTTGATTTTCATATTGTTGCTCAGCTACTTGCCTCACCATGTCCATAATACGGGCAGCACGCTCCACATCCTCCACTTCATTGCTCCTATCAAACTCATAAATATTATTGGAAATATGATAATAAGGGCTTAGAGAAGGATAAAAGAAATTAGGACAACCATCCAATGGCCACCTCGGCAACCACACACATTGCAAACATTCCATTTATAAGATTGAGATTTACAATTTTGCCAGAAGTGCAGTCCTCCACAATATGGACAAGGATCTCCAATATAAGAATAACCCATATTCAATAAAATTTTATTAAAAGATGTCATATAATACAAGTAACAACATATTAAACTAATACTAAAACTAGAAAACCCTAAATAATATTTAAAACTTGACTTGATAAATAGTAAAAGCTTGATCTAGTGAAATAATTAATTTCGAAGTCCCCGGCAACAATGCCAAAAACCTGTTACCCAAAATCGCACACGCAAGTATACGCGGTCAATCAAGTAATAAAGAGTGAGTAGAGTATCGTTACCACTTACCACGAGGACTTGTGATTAATTATCAACTAAATCAAGCGAACTCTAATTTATCGAGTCAAGAACAATTTATAAGGTGGTTTTTGTTTGATTAATTCTACTAATTATAATTGCAAGTAAAAGAAAAACTAATGAACTAGCACACTTAGCACAAAAAATTTAATTCAATGAGAAATAATATTCTAGAGTCATGGTTATGTAACAATCCTATTGAATTCTTCAATCAACTAGACATATTAATTTATCTAGGTTATTAACCTGCAAGGACAATAATACTCGTAGAAATTTGACAACTTCTACTCGGCTATTCAATTTATTCTAAACCCTATATTCCTATGAGATTAGAGATAAAAAGAACACATTAAGAATCTCTTGCACAATTGGCTAAGCACGAGAAATAGGTATATTTCTATCTATATTCGCAAATAAATTCCCCAATGACTAGGTTCAAGATCACGCTCTATTCAATCATATTGCAATCAAGAATTACCTCTTTCAAGCTCAACTCAAGATTCATACATAGTATTTCACTGTTAGCTACGCAGTAGAACAATTAAACTCGGGATATGAATAAACAACCCAATATGATAAATCAAATCATCAAATCAATATTCGAATATCAACATTCATGTAAAACCATAAACTCAAAATAAACGAGTTTAGCCACAGATAGTCATGGTAGCAATCTCAAATAATTCCCAAGAATACATAAAAATCAATAAAAGTAGGGAAAAAGAAGAACTCAATACGAATTCCACGGTCTCCAAACTCTGTGATGGCTTTTCCCTGCTTCCAAGTGTGTTAGATGACCTAAAAGAGGCGTTTTTGGCTTATATATTGCATACAAAAGTCGTGGTCCAAATTTTTCCTTTTCCTATTCCGACTCAGCTTCAGGGATTGATGCTAGGGTGGATGCTTCGCGTCAGCCTCAGCTTGAACTTCTCAGCATCAGATGTTGGGGTGGATGTTTCGCGTCCACCCTATGTTTCCTCAACTTTGTTGTGCCTAGGTGTGGATGCTAAGGTGGATGCCTTCTTCCGACTTCACTTCTAAAGGTGCGCTAAATAGCCTTTTTTCTAAGGTTGGATGCAACACATCCACCCTCTTCTCCTATAGCTGGAGCATCTTTTCTTCATATTTTTGCCCTCTAAACATCCTAAATCATCACACAACTTTATTAGTCATACAATCAATAATTAACACATGTTGGGCTTTTTAATACCAAATAGCACCAAAAAGTAATTAAATCACGGGTAAAGAAATACCAAAACAAATGGAAATATTCCTAACATCATGAACTAAGAGTTATATTTTTTGGTCAAACAACTTGGCTCCGCCTGTGGGGATTTCCTAGTTAAAGCTTTTAGTTTCTTCTAGATCTACAAATGTCACGAGTCACTAACGTAAAAAAAAAAAAAGCAAGCAAAAGTGAGATCTCCTTTTTTGCGTGCACAAATCCCAACATGGCAGGTAACCAAGAATAAAGGACGAGATTAATAAGTGACTTCCCAACCAATTTCATGAACGTCATCAACGAAAGCTATGAAATGGCAGACAAAGGCGCGACGCCCAGTGCATATTCTAGGCGAGATATCTCACCGCCACCTCACTGTAGTATCACAAAATCTCTTGGTAAGGGAGCCTCCACATCTGTGGGGGAAGAGACACCCCCAGTTGTAAACAAAACTCCTCGAAGCGTTGTTAACTGACACGCTAACTAACGTCCTCAACAAGCCTGCTTGGGATACGGCTACAGAAAACACAAGGACTTGCACTATACAACCAACAGACGATGAGTGCAACCAACTCCCTCCTCCCCAATGAAAGGTATTACTCACAATGTCATTAATAGTGCAGGTGACAACACCCTTACAACCATTCTAAAAAGGATGGAGGAAATGGAGAATGAGAACAAGGCACAAAAAGATCAAATGAAAGAACACCGGAAAGGGTCGATAAAATACCAGGCGCCCCCAAACTGTTTCTGAAGAGGGATGCCAGACGGTTCATTGAAAAACCATACAATGATGATACAGCCCCGCATGCTATACCAAACACCTTTAAAATTCCACCCTACCTCAGGATATATGACAGCAGAACCAACCCCAAAGATCATATGAATCATTACGTCACCGTCGTAAATGGAAACAAGCTCGCCAAGGAACATGTGTCTTCCAATTTGCTGAAAAAGTTTGGTGAAACTGTAAGTGGAAGAGTATTAACCTAGTATTCGCAGCTACTAGCACGCTCCATTGAAACCTTTGAAGAAATAGCCGACAAGTTCATAACGGCCAACGCAAGATCCAAAAAGTCTGAGGCAAGAGTGAACGATATATTTGCTGTCAAACAATCTCTGGGAGAGGGATTGAGGGACTTCTTTGCCGGCTTCAACCGAGTAAGGATGACTTTTCCAATTGTGTCAAAAAGGATGGCGGTCGCAGCTTTTCAGAACGGGCTGAGCATGGATGGTTCAAGGGAAACGAAGAATCTGTTAAGCTGGTTGATAAAGTAACCCCCCCCCCCCCCCCCCCCCCCCCGACCACTTGGGATGAAATCCACTATGCTTATTATGCCAAAGTCCATGCAGATGAGGACGACCTCAACGGGCCAACCCGCTGGCTAACCTCAGTACAATCAAAATAAACAAAGGATTGAAGAGACAACCCTAGAAGAGATCACCTAATCCCACGACCTAACAGGGAACGACACCAACCATATATCAGAACGGTCGCCGCCACCTTCCCTCGCTACGAAGAAGCTCAAACCCCTGGAGAAGCTCGAACCAAAAGTGAAGTGGCAGCCAAAGATGAGATCAGACCCTAATACCAGAAATTCTGATGCCGTTCCACCAGGAACGAGGGCACAAGACAAAAAACTACATCGCCCTAAGGCAGAAAGTCATGAATATGCTGTGACAAGGACATCTTAAAGATATATTAAGTGATAAGGGAAGAACCAATTTTGCTAGAGGACACGAACATCAAGGGCCACCCAAACCACCCTCATCAGTCTATACCATTAATATGGTCATCGGAGGCGATGCCTCTATCAACAGTGTGAATTTCACCACTGCCCACAAACTCAAGCGATCCATCACCCGCGAGCGGTATGACAAACTCAAAGAAAGTATCATCTTTGACAAGTCGGATGCCGACGGTTTGGTGTTTCCTCTTGATGGAACCCTAGTTATTACTATGTGAATTTTGGATATTGATGTTAAACGTATTATGACACATGACAGAAGTGGCGCATGCATTATTCATCACCGAGTACTTACCCAATTGAAATTCGAGGATAAGAAAGTGACGTGTTGCATCACACTAACTGGTTTAAAAAATGCAATTGAATGGGCCATGCAGATATGCCGAGCATCCCAAAAGAGATCTCCACACACAAATTAAAGGTCGACCCCTTCTACCCCTAGTCAGGTAGGCAGGCGTAAATTCAACTCCGCAATCAATGATGCAGCGCGCGAGGAAGTGGAAAAGTTGTTAAAAAATGGTTCCATCAGGGAATCAAAGTACCCCAAGTGGGTCGCCAACATGGTATTGGTTAAAAATAAGAATGGGAAATGGAAGATGTCCGTAGACTTCATAGACTTGAACAAAGCATGCCCAAAAGATTCGTTCTCGCTACCTCATATTGACCAACTCAATGATGCAACTGTCGGACATGAGCTGCTAAGTTTCTTGGACGCTTAGTCGGGCTATAATAATATCCTCATGGAAGAGGAAGATCAGGAAAAAATCACATTCATCACCCACCAAGGAATGTACATTTACCGGATTATGCCATTCGGACTAAAGAACGCAGGGGAGACCTATCAAAGGTTGGTGACGAGGATGTTCAAGGATCATCTCACTTAGACAATGGAAGTATATATATAGGACATGTTGGTCAAGTCCAAAAGAGGAGAAGATCACATCGATCATTTGAAAGAAACTTTCAACATAATCAAACGGTACGGAATGAAACTGAACTCGGAGAAGTGTGCGTTCCGCGTAGCCTCAGGAAAGTTTCTAGGTTTCCTCGTATCATAACGAGGGATCGAGGTCAACCCTGACCAAATTAAATCCATTGAAGGGATACCCGAACTCTTGACCACCAAAAAACAAGTCCAAAGGTTGTCTGGCCGCATCGCCGCCCTTTCAAGGTTCATCTCGCGGTCGTCCGATAGGTTCCATAAATTCTTTGGTGTACTCAAGAAAGATAAATGCCTCCAATGGACTTCGGAGTGCACCCAGTCTCTGTGGGAACTAAAGACATACTTGTCGATGCCACCCTTGCGTTCAAAACCAGAGCGAGGAGAGCATCTCCTTGTTTATCTAGCTGTATCCGAGGTAGCTGTGAGCGCAGTCCTAATTCGAGAAAACAAAGGTACGGAATTTCCCATCTATCACATTAGCAAAACACTAGTCGATGCCAAGACGAGGTACATGCACCTCGAGAAGCTGACTTTGGCCTTAGTAGCTTCACAAAATATTAGACAGTATTTCCAATGTCATCCCATCTCAGTCATCACAGCATTACCCCTAAGAAGCATTTTACATAAACCCGAGCTATCAGGAAAGCTGGCCAAATGAGCCATCGAGCTCAGCGAGCATGATATCACGTACCAGCCGCTAATGACGATAAAGTCACAAGTGCTCGCTGACTCCATCATTTAATTCAGTGCAAAAATAATGCTCGAAGTCAAAAGGAAAGCCCTCCAAACTTCCCGCCAAACACAAGGCCTTTGGTTCCTATACACCGACGGTGCATCCAATGCATCGGGGTCCGGACTGGGACTCCTACTCGAAGTCCCAACAGGCGAAGTAATTTTCCAGTCCATAAGATGCACGGACATGACTAACACGAGGCTGAGTATGAGGCCGTCATTGCAGGTTTGAGACTAGTGCTCAACTAAGGGGCAAAACAGTTAAAACTATGATGTGATTCCCAGCTCGTAGTCAACCAAGTCACAAGGACTTTCCAAATTAAGGAAAAAAGATTGCAAAAATACCATACCAAAATGTGCAAGTTTCTTCCAGAGTTTGATGAATGTCAGCTCGACCGAATTCTACGAGCACAAAACTCCGAGGCAGATGGCCTCCCTAAACTAGTCGTAACCACCAAAAGTATCACAACAGGAGACAAAAACGTGGTCCATCTCTTCAACTCATCGCTAGACCAAGTCGATGTAAGAACCATTAACTTAACTTGGGACTGGCCCAATCATATTATTGCATATTTGCATGACGGAACACTCCCAAGCGATAAAAAAGAGGCCAGAAACTAAGAATGCAAAAAGCCAGATACAGTATCCTCCACAACGATCTGTACAAGAGAACCTACGGTACCCTTTAGCGAAGTGCCTTGGCCCAAACCAAACTCGGCGCGTCCTTGAAGAGATCCACGAAGGCCATTGTTTGGCTCACTCCGACAGCCAAGCACTAGTCCAATTCCTAATACGGGGGTGGGGGTGGGGGTGGGGGGGATATTATTTGCTCACCATGAAAAAAGAGGCTGCAAACTTCGTAAATGATGCGAGCAAATCCAGAAGTACGCCCCAGTGATTGACCAAGAGAGCGAACACCTCCACTCGGTCACCTCACTTTGGTCGTTCATCAAATGGGAAATGGACATAGTGGGCCCCCTCCCGGTAGGATGAGGTAATGCACGATTCCTTTTAGTTTTAACTAAATGTCACGACCCAAACCGATGGGTCGCGACTGGAACCCGGTATCTTACTCAACCGAGTACCAACGTAAAGTATCTTTTGTATCATTCTATCGTAGGTAAACGAACCAAAGTAAAGCATTAGGGAATACAAACTTATACATATGACATACTGGCCTATAAGGCCAAAAATGATCACTCGTACACTGAACATAGGCCGACATGGCCACACATCCTTTCACGTACACGACATATGTATACAAGCCTCTAAGAGTACATAAATTTCATAAAGGTTGGGACAGGGCCTCGCCATACTAATCCATACATGTCCTAATCATATTGACCAGATAAGCAACTCCAGAGCAAATGGAGCGCACCAAAACCTTCCAATGAGCTGATAGCCTACTTGGAAGGCTCTCATCTTGTCTATCGGGACCTACGGGCATGAAACGCGGCGTCCCCAGGAAAAAGAGACGTCAATACAAATAATGTACCGAGTATGTAAGGAATGAAACATGGAGTAAAAGACTCGACATGTATGTCTAAATAACTCTGTAAATCATGAAATACTCATAGTGTCATGCATATGCATATGAATGTCATGTCGTGCATAGGTACATGTGTTCATAACATCATCAAGCCTCTGAAGACATCCCATGATATCATCTCGGCCACTATGGGAAAAATCATCAACGTATACCAGATGATCAGATGGTGGTGCATATATATCGCCATAACCTTTTCCCATATCCCATATATATATATATATACACATAATATACATATATATGCGTATATAACGCCATCTGGTCATGGGTCAATGTACATTTATAAATGAATGCAATGTATGAGAAGTACGTCAATAAAATCTCTTGGAATGTCATAAGACCATTTGCCTTTGAGTAATATCATGAAATAAACTTTTTCAACTTACGTATTTTTCTGAGACCCATGAACAGATGATAGAATAGTATGACATGTGGGAATTCAAGAACATAGACACCTCTAATACCTCTATGAATAGAGTCATTTATGGAAGTTGTGCATGTTCCCGTTTCGTTTGTGTCGTATAGATCATGCCAAAAATAAAGAAGGGATAGCCTTAACATACCTGAGCGAATTCTCTTGATGATCCATCCAACACCCGTTGATTGCGACAAAACATGTAATGGCGGATCGAAGTAGGGAAAAATCTGTATGATATTATTGAGAAAGATTGAAGCGTACTCCTTAAAATTGAAAAATCTCACGCTATAGTGTGTTATGAAGCTTCAAATTAGCTATGGAGCTCCATCCTTCACTTAACAAGTTTACATCCAAAGACTTGGAAATTCAAAATGAATTCTTGGAATTTCAAATTAATACTTTAAAAGTCTTTGTTGGTAGGCCCCACTTATAACTTTAATGCTTAGCAAGCCTTCTTATCCCCAAAGTATGACACCAACGTAGCATACATATTAGTCATACTTAAGTTTAATTGTTATGGTCCCATGTAGACAGAAATAATTCTTACACTTATCCACTTAAATCAATAATTAACTACATTTACCCACATAATTAAGAATTATCTCAAATTACTTAAAATACTACTCACTTTTAACACACTTTATATACTTTACTATCATGGTCATGTGGTACCTTGTATGGCACTAATCTATAAATACGGGGTATTATAGCTTGGACCATATTTTATCCCAAAATATCGAACATCGACGAAAGTTATTTCTTCGATTTGCTTATCCTCTCACTTTCATGAATTTACTTATCTCTTTTTTGAAATAGCGTAATAGTTATAATCATAAAATAATCTCATTCTCAAGCTTACATCGATTAACTTACGACGAAATTTTAACGTACAAAAATGCAGGATGTAACATCTCATTTCTAAGCTTTCATTAATTTATTTATGGTGTACTTTCACGTACGAAAATATGGGGTGTAACATCATTTCCCCCTTTGGAACATTCGTCCTCGAACGTTTGTTGATGCACTTATCATTCTCATAACCCATAGCTCTTACGAATACTTTAGTACTCCTCTTCCCATCTGGGCGATTGTTCTGTGAATGAATCCTAAAGGACAGGGCATTCCCTCCTTTAAGCCTCTTTCTCACACCACGACTTGTATCCAGAATCCTTCTTATCTCGTAACTGTTGCTACCTTCTATCATGCAGCATGTACGACTCTAACTTTGTATGTGCACCTATGCGACTCTTCTCTTCTCTTTTCTCCAGCTTTTAGCCAATATCTAGGCTTCACTTTGTGAACATATACAATATTATGTCAAGATTTCCCTCTTGGCGTCATTAGCTTTACTACATATAAGTAGGCCATACTATACCATAATTTTTATTTCGATTTATCGTCACTGAGGTCTGCTACCAAACTCCAGGTTACTCTCATTGCTTATCCTATAAGAATAAATCTAAGTCCGTTAATGCTTATTCATCACTGTTCATCTTAAGAATGATGGTCTAATCTCATCTCATACTTTGTAACTTTTATCCATCCATTGTTGATTCACTTTAATACCGATAACTTGACCTCTTATGTAACATTCCCGTTAGGGCTCACGCCTCATCGGGGAACATTTAAAATAATTAGACTGATCCACTTGGGGGTGATACCATGCTTCCATATGTGGGTTATTCTAATCCCGTACAACTCATGAAATCCCCCTTTTTTTTCTTCAAATCATAACTCAATCGGAGGCCCAAACGTCATCCTTTATCTATCACAATTACACCCTCATTCTACTACTAGGGAAGCATTCCATTTCTTTTAAATGCTATTAGGCTTAGACTCCTTTGAGTTCATTCGGGCTATATTGAGATTTCCATAACTTAGAGAAACCATCAGCTCTCTTGTTTTCATGGGCTTAATCCCAAGGACTTATCCATTCTCGTCACCTTCTCACTTGCCTTTCCTTATCCTTGCTCCTATCTTCCAAAAACCTTGTCTCTTCACCATACTTTAGCTTGCAACCGATTTTCTTATGTTATTCTGGAACATCAAGCGAGACATTACATCGTCCCCAACTCTTCTTTGCTCTCTTGACTAGATCTCTCGGTACCTAGAAACTATAGGCTGGAAGACATGCCACTATGATGTCGCTACCATTCCTGGATACTGAGTACCAGCGCTTCTAACCTTTTGTTCGAAGTATGGACTATTCACAACATTTTTCATTTGAGTATCTCGTACGTTGTTCACCTTTACCTTACTTATCTTAAAATCTCGCATCACATGTTCTATCTTTTTCATGACCTCCCTTCCGCATAGGTATAATTCACATCCACAACTTGAAGCTCTTATTATAACACTTGCACTCTGGTGCATACACAGTCTAGTGAGAGCTTCATACTGACTTCTTATAAGGCTGGTACTCTTTTAACTGGCTTTATCGTAGAGCCGTTACAAAATATGGCTATTGTACTATCTCTCTTGGGCCTCTGCTATTAAGAGTGATCCTGCAATGTCCTCAATCACGAGGTCTATAATTTTTTGGGTCCAATAATCAGATTCTTGATTTACTTAGTTGATGTAACTCTTTAGTTTTCTCTTCTCTCTGATCAACTTTTATGTAGGCTTAAGCTATCTTCCAATCTGCAGCTTATGGTATTGGTTATTAATTTAGCCTTTCACAGACGCTATGGAATATCCATGATACAATCTTCTAACAATTCAATCCTTTGTCTATGAACTGAACTCAGTTCTTTATTTCAACATATATGTTGCACGGATAATATTCCGAAATCTTAAGTGCATTCATAACGAAACTAACTCTGGATCATTAATCGAATAATTCTTTTCCTTCCTTCTCAGCTTTCTTTAAACGTAAGCTATTACTTTTACTGATCTTCTGCCTCCTTGTTGCGTGCATACTTAGCTTATCTTAGTTCCCACGCATGCCGGAATTTTTGTGCAACTCATATGATCTCGAATATTACTTTTGAATTTACTTCCCATTCATTAGACATGGTAGGTGCCACTTTCTTATAGAGTGCATATAATGTTGTAGTGAAATTGTTTTTACATGACCATATTTTTTTTTCTCCTTCGAGTTACCATATTTAGGTTGAAGCCTTCTTCCTTATTTCCTCATCTAGTCTTTCATTGTAGTACTTAGGGAAGACCTTCTGACTCTTGTAATGCTACGACTTAATACATCGTATACCCGATGGAATTCTTGATGTTCATACTCACCAATAACTATCCGTAGTTCTTACCTACACGCCCTTGTGCTTGTAGAGTTGCTTCTGAACTAATATTTTGATTCTCTTCCCAGTAGCACTCTCTTTTATTTCCATAACATTCATATAATGCCTTTAACTACCCGAACTCATATCTGAATATTTCTCAAGGGTCCTGATGTCATATCTGAATTCTCCATGTTGAGGTTCACTATCTTTATCTTGCATGATCTATTGATTTGTCTATAACCTCTTGTCTAGCCACGAGTAGGCTCTTTCTGAATCAACTACTAACTACTCATTGGCCCATTCTCATATCAATATTTCGCATAATCTTTCTTGGGTTATTTTCTTGTCTTAACTTACCTCTCACACTATCTCCTTATTTGTCAATAACATCCCGGGTTCCTTGACGTCGTGTTTGCATAATGTTCTAGAATTGTAACATATCTGTAGGATTGGAATAAGTGAAATCTCATCCCTTTTTTATTTTTATTGAATTCTTCCTTTACCATTCCATAGCTACTAGAACCACTTAATTCTGACTTAATGCTACATCACTCCATATCCCCCTCCCCCCCCCCCCCCCCCCCGTTAAGGGAGTATTAAGAGTTAGAGCTACGGCGATCTATCTATAGATGTTTTCCCTCTTCATCTTTGGTGTGTTTTCACATCATCGATGACCCTTACTTACCTCGCGATAATCCTTCTCTACCAAGGATAACAAAATTCCTTACTAGCGAGGGTGACACATAGTGTAACTACCACATACAGTCCCTTAAGCTTAACTTTGCTCACATTGCTTGCTTTAGCGAAGCGTCTTCCTGAATGACCATTTTTTTAATTTCTCATGAATCTTCTTCTGTTGTCCATTCTATTATCGCTGGAACGCAATCTGAAATTCTCATGATGACGACTATTATCAAATCACTCAGTCCCTAATTCATGTTTAGTTTATCTTGTTCACCAGTCCATACTGATCTTTATTACTCTAGGGTCTAACTTTTCCTTATGGTAGTCGCGTTGGATTCACGAACTTATTTCTCGAAATGAGGATATGACTTTATGTCCTATACTCTTTTGTTGTCTTAAGGCACCTCTCTTCTTTTCCTTCACTTGACTGTAGACACTGTAATACTGTCATTTTTTTGATCAACCATTATTATCCATGTATCACATCTTACTTATAATGGTTCATTAACTCTCTTCTTATTTCCATGCTAACATTTCTATCTATCACTTTATTCTAAGAACTTCAACAAGATATTCTTTTTCTTTTAGCTCCCCTTGCTCCATCCACTGGCTCTTCGAGTTTCCTAACATTATTTCCCTACTAAGTACGGGAGCCACACTAAGGTAATATTTATCCTTTCAAGGCTTCCAGTTCCTATCTATGTAGTACTCATATCTAGCTGTACTATTTTAGAGTGCGCCATCTCGGTGTCTCACAAGGAGAATTATTACCATGTTTGTAATATCCTTCGAAAATGTCAACTAACGCTAACAATCCATCAAACATTTTGGGTTACTTTAACCCCAGTTGGATCTTATCCCGTCCTTTTCTTAAACTATATCAGTTGGCTCCCATGGAGCATAACTGAGATGGGTGTGACTAATTGTACATAGATCTACTACAATTGAAGGTAACTCAAAAGGCTTATATTCCTCTTCCTGAATTGTAAATACTGATAATATTCATTAACTGGGCGCCTCTTACTCTTCTTCATCTTGCTTCTTTTACTTGTTGAAATTTGTATCTACCTTTTGAATCTCTCATTGCCTTTCACCATAGCGGTGGATAGTATTCCTCCTTAAGACTCCTTATCAAGAGGCTTACACATATGTGATGTCCCAAAGTGTCATCTTATGATTTAGGACTTCAATCCGGGCTCGTTAGCCTTAAAAAGATTATTTTTATTCATCTCGATTTGCATGCGCAGTCCAAACGTGAATCCGGAAAGCTTTTATGTAAAAATATATGAAATAATATTTTTTGAAAGTTAAAATTTGATTTTTGGTTGACTTTGGTCAATGTTTTCGTAAACAGGCCCAGGACCGTGTAACGACGGTCCCGGGAGGTCCATGGCAAAATATGGGACTTTGGCGTATGCCCAAAATCAAATTCCGGTGTCCCTAGCTCGAGAAATGAATTTTTGATGAAAATTTTTAAACTAAAGTTTAAAGGAATTAAAGAAATTGATTAATGTTTGAAATCATTGGTATCGGGCCCGTATTTTGGTTCTGGACCCCGTTACGGGTCTATTATAACATATATGTCATGTCTTTGAAATTTGGTGGAAATCGGAGTTTATTTGACGTGATTCAGACGTATGGTTGAGAAGATAGTAATTTCGAAGTGTTCTTGAGAAATTCATGAGTTTTTATGCTAAATCCGTAGTTTTAGGTGTTATTTTAGCGATTTCATCACACAAGCAAGTCCATAGGATGTTTTTAGACTTGTGTGCATGTTTGGTTTAGAGCCTTGAGGGCTCGGAAACTGTTTAACTAAAGAATTAGATCCTTTGAACAAAGCTATTTTTAGGATGAACACGGGTTTTTGATAATCCAAGAAATAATAATAAATAAAAAGGAGTAAGTAAATAGACAATAATATGATGCACATAAAAGTAAAATGTATTGTATTCGTAGTTCAGATGCCTTTACAAGTTATATTTTCTTCTCTTATATAGGGAATTTCTTAATATAATGTCTACCTCTTACAATGATCGCTCATTAATGACTAACTTTACATTGATGGGACGTTACAAAGAATAACCGTAATTGTTGCGTGAAGGTTGTGTAACGTGTGAGTCATTAATTGAGGATCTCTGAATCTGCCCGTAGCTCTGTCCGGATTCATTCTGGCCGTGTCTCTTCTTTGTCTCAACTAGGTAAGTTTCTCGTAGTTGATTTCCTCGTAGGTTTATTGAGTCGTGCCTCTTTGCTTCACACCTCTTTATTGAATCATATCTATCTGACATGTTTTCATTGATCCACGAAGCCGGCTGAGTCATCGGGAATTATCATACCTGTGAAAATATTTTTTACCAATACAGATAGTCCCCCCACATAACATTTATTTATCGATTAATATTTGGTAAGTGGATACGCATTTATGGCGGGAATATTTTGTCGCCACTTCATCTCGAAAAATTGTATCCTTTTCTGAACAGAGGCGTCGCTTGTCACTTCCATTTAATGCTCAAGCCACGTGTTCCCACAGGATTGGTTCTACAGTTACTCGGCGCCTTTTAGGGCTTTTTGAGGCTACATCAATCACGAAGTGACACCTTCAATCATGACTTTCTCATCATTGTTTTTCTTATGTTTGACGGTAGTCTTCAAGTATAAATACCTCTTTTCTTTTCTTTACTTCCACGAAAAACTTCTAACTTGTCTTCTTTATTTGTAAAGAGTTTTCCCTTGTCTTTATAAATATGTCTTCATCGAACCAACCTAAAGGAGTGATAAATGTAGATGATTTGACCCCTTCTTCTGCTCCGACGTGGAGCCGGAGAGGTGGTAGACTAAGGATTTTAGGCTCTACTCCTTTAAGAGACTCTTCTTCTTCCCATATTACTTCCCGTCCTTCAGCTAGGTCTTTAGTTTCTCCAAGAGCTAGGGCTTCCAGATCTTTGTCTAGGGGTAGAGAATATCATGAACCCTTACGCGAACCACGAGTGGTTGAAATCATTCCTGCTGAGTTTACCTTCTCTAGGGATAGTCAGGTCCTTGTTGATCAGTCGTTATCCCTTGATAGTGTTGATAGGTACCCTACCCTTATTACCGAAGGTTTAGTTCCCCTTGTCCGCAGGGAATGTTCTTGGAAGTCTGATTTTCCTATCATCATTCCGAATGAGAACCAAAGAATAACGTCTTACAAGACGGGGTATTCATACGTTTATACCTACCTTTTTACTTTAGGGTTTAAACCTCCTATTGATCCAGTCATCATTGAATTATGTCGTTTCATCAAAATTTGTTTAGGACAAGTTGGTCCTCTTGTGTGGATGGTTGTTGCGTGTCTCAGATGTTTAGCTACTTTAGCCTCGGTTCCTTTCACCTTTAATTATCTCATTCATCTTTATTCTCCTGCCTTATTTCGTCAAATGATTTTTACTATGGCTGTCAGGAGTAAAAGAGTGCTGGTAACCCCTGAAGACGATATGGATAGAGGTTGGTACCTTCGGTACGTTGCTGCGCCCACTACTAGTTTAGTGGATGAAAAAGATCTTCCCTTCCCTGAGAAGTGGAATCGTGCACGTAAGTACATTTTATCTCACATTTGTTATTTTTCCTTTTTTCTTTAAGTGTTTTATTAACACCGTAGCTATTTCTTCTTCTTTCAGCAATCATGGGTATTGTTGAGAATGTCTCCGGTATCCGTGGTTGGGTAGAAAAGTTATTGCCGATTGCTCCGTTGGAAGAAAGGTCTTGGAAGTACTTCTCTAGGAAGTACGGTTGGAAAGTGAAAACTCAGGGTAAGTGAAGCTTTTGTTTTTGTTTCGTTTTTTTGCTTGAATCTCTTTCTCATTTTAACCCTTTATTTTTTATAGGGTTTCCTATCCTTGGAGTGTCTGTTTCCAAAATGTCCCTGGCTCAGGCCCAGGAAATTATTGCTGGTTCTTCTTCTTCGAAGAGGAAGGTTGGTGGGTCTAGGACCTTAGAAGAAGAAGAAGAAGAAGAAGAAGAAGAAGAAGAAGAAGAAGAAGAAGAAGAAGAAGAAGAAGAAGAAGAAGAAGAAGAAGAAGAAGAAGAAGAGGAGGAGGAGGAGTCCTTGGTGCACAGGTCACGTAGAAGGAGGGTGATTTCAGACGATAAGTCTACACCCGTGGTTTTGCTTTCTGTACCTGAAGTCAGACCTTCTTCCTCCGAGGATGCTTCTCTCTCTCTCCTGTGCATGATTATGTGGATCATTTGTTCCGTGAAGGCTTTGGCCTCGCTGTTAATGAAGTTACCTTAGCTTTTTTTCCTCCCCTCCCTTGGCTATTACTGCTCCCGTTACTACTTTGCCCGTAGATTTTTCAGCTCCCCCGACTTCTGTGCCCATGGCCTCTACATCTCTACCTGCTTCTGTGCCTTCTATTAGAGAAGTAGGGTCTTCCAGCAGGCAGATGCTGCAGGTTCTAATAGAGGTTCCTGCTGGTGGGAGTCTTTTTAAGAAATACGGCCAGCCTGAGGTGTGGCTGAAGCCCTTGATAGGCCCAACAGATAGGTCCAAACTGGATAGCCATAGTTCTCTTACCTGGGCTAATGAGGTCGTGCACACATCTTTGAAGGTAAAGTGTATTCTTTTGCATTTCATTCTTGTATATGTAATTGTTGTAGCGAATTGATTTCCTTTTTGTAGATCAACCTTATAGGCATGAAGCTCATGAAGAGGGTTTCTAATGCGGAGCAGGAAATAAAAGAGTGGTAGGCTGAAACGGGTAACTGGAATGGGCAATATGACAGTCCAAGGATTGACATGGAAGCCTTAGAAGAAGAAAAGCGCACCTTGGAGCGACAGATGAGACTCACGACAGCGGAGTTGGCAGTGGAGAAGGCTTCTTTCAACCAGGCGGACAAAGATAAGAGCATCCTTGAGTCTTCATTTGCTGAACAGTTGTCTCGTGCCTCAGAAGAAGCTAGGAGTTTAAAAGCTTTACTAGAACAGAAAGAAAAGTACTCAATCAAGCTTGTGCAGTCTATGACTCAGACCCAGGAGGATCTTCGCAATGCCTTGGAAAAAATTCAATTCCTGGAGAGGTCTGTTGCACCTTTAAGGGCTGCCAAAGATGTTGTTGAGGCTGAGAGGGATGGGATGAGAGCTGAGATCATGATATGGGAGAATGATTACCAAGCTCTTGAAGAGGCGGCAGCTGTCGATGTTAGTTGGGCGTACATGAATTCTCGCCTTGACACATTGACGAAAATGAGTCAAGGGGGTTTCGACCTTAATACTGAAATATCTAAAATCAAAGAAGCAATGGAGAAGGCTCAACAAGGTCAGAATCTCTCTTCACCTGAAGGTGAGACTCCTGCTGCTCAAGTCCACTCGTCTCCAGTTGTTTCTTCTCCCTTTGCCGGTGAAGAAGTCGATCCCTCTCCTCAAGACAATTAAGATGTTGGTTCTCCCCCTTTTTTTTATTTGATTGGTGGTTACCCCCAGCTCCATCGGGGGTAAGTTTGGATCTTTTAAAGTCCCCAACTGACAACTTAGGGGCACCTTAATGTACATACAATATATACGGATAAGTATAAGTTTAATACTTAGTTTCTACTTAGCCATTTTAACATATCAATGCAAAATGTGACTTTTGTTATTGGGTTTCTGTTCTACTCTTTAAGTCTTTTGCATTCTTTATTTTTCGAGGTTTTAGTTTTACCTTTGAGTTTTGCATATTGAATGCTTTATATTACTCGCACATTTTCGTAATAGGCACGGTGTCATATAAAATGTGTGCCTTTTTGTAGTAGGCATAATTTATGAAAGAGGGCCCTTTTTGATCGACACTTAATGAAGAAGACGTCTCAACTTCATAAAGGTGTAATAATGCAATAGAGTGATAGGAATTTTTCACATGTTTAAGAATGTTTCTGAGGAAAGTTTTTTATTTCAACTTTCACAATATTTTACACGTGTTTGATTATCGTCTAAAACTCATGTTGCAACTATTTTCTTTTAATAGATTTGATATACACTTGTATTTCGTAACTGTTTTTCATATGTAACAGTTTTTTCGAGTTAATACAAGAGAGCAACTGTTTTTCGTTCGTAACAGTTTTTATTCAAGTTGGGGTTTTCACCCGTAACTGTTTTTGTTGACAACCATTTTCAATAAGCATGAGGGAAATGCTTTTACATCCGTAATTGTTTTATTTGATAACAGTTTTTTGAACAAGTACAAGGATTTTGATCTTTCATCCGTAACTGTTTTTGTTGACAACCATTTTCAATAAGCATGAGGGAAATGCTTTTACATCCGTAATTGTTTTATTTGATAACAGTTTTTTGAACAAGTACAAGGATTTTGATCTTTCATCCGTAACTGTTTTTGGTTACAACAGTCTTTCTTTTGAATAAGTACAAAGATGTGTGTTTCTTCCTCGTAGCTAACATTTTGCCTTTTAACCTGAACATGTTCGAAGGTTTTTTGGATTA
>ML348806.1:0-14680 GCA_005239505.1 Nicotiana paniculata | reverse complement strand
TATGTTGCGTTGTCTCATTACATGTCACAGTCGTTGGTTCATCAAGATAAGAAATAGTAATTCCCAGGACTCGGCAGGACCTTGATGTTGTGGTTGTCCAATTCCTGAGAACAACTCCCTTCTCCATTGTCTGGATGACGAGGCCTTCCTCCTCCTCCTCCTCAACTATTACACTGAAATCCATGTCTTCATCTCCTAAGAATAGATTCCTCAAACCGGCTAGCACTTCATCATCTTTAGATCCCCACATCATATCAGCCTGATGGAAAGATTGGCTCAAATGTGGTATCATTTGCTCGAGAGGGTAATAGGGATCGCGCCATGGTGGCGACCAATTCTGATACTCATGCCAAGTGTACTGATATCCTAGTCCAAAGGTTGTACTGTGACGCTTTAACTGTATTGGTTTGGCAATACCCTGAGATTCTTTCTGAGCCCTTTACCAGGTTCATATCCTGCCCATGCCAATATGCTCTCTATTTTGCTACTCCACCATTTGTCCTTCTCAATTGCATTAACACGCTCAATGCGATGGTAATTCTCTCCACCCAACTTCCTTCTATTCTCCGCGACTGGAATAGTCTGATTGGTGTAAATGGGGTTACTCTCGTCTCCATGAATGATCACCTCCTGATGACTCCATTCGAACTTCACAGCCTGATGTAGAGTAGATGCTACAGCCCCAGCGGCTCGAACGTTTTTACGTTCATAGTTCCTGCTCGTATCTCATGCAAACCTTTACCCAATCTTTTCAAAGTGGTTAATGGACATATATTGAGACTTGAACCTCCATCTATCAGGACCCTGGCAATGAATTTGTCTTCACATTGTACCATGATATGCAGCGCCCTGTTGTGGCTCAACCCTTCCGGTGGCAGTTCGTCTTCATGGAAGGTGATCTTATGGCTTTCCAATGCTTGTCCTACCATGTTAGCCATCTCCCCGCTGGTAATATTGTTGGGCACATAAGCCTCGTTCAATACCTTTATCAATGCGTTCCTATGTGCTTCAGAATTCTGCAGTAATTATAGAATAGATATCTGAACAGGGTTTTGTTCAGATGGTCAACTACAGAGTACTCTCTTGCTTGCACCTTTCTCCAAAGACCATCCGTGGCGGTTTCAATGATAGGTTGTTTGGAAGCATCTTCTTTACTTGTTCCCCCTAGGTGCTCAGTTGTGTAAACTTTACCAGTTCTGGTCATCGCCTGTGTTGCACCAGTTTCTTCCATCTTCTCTTTTCCTTTCCTTCTCGCTTCTATGGTTTAGTCCCATAATACAACATTGGAATTAAAGGATGGTGCGGACACTACCGTCACAGTGAATGGTGTGGCCACTTCTACGTCAAACGGAGCAGGCGCAAATGAAGGTGTTGTTACTTCAACTTCGAACGGAGTCGATGCGGCTGCCTCAACTTCGATCGGTGGTTGTATCTATACCACAATAGGAGTGAGAGTGACTGAAGGTTTCTTAGGATCATCCCCTTCTCGAATGAGCCCAATTGACCCTTTCAGGTCCCATTCTTCATCAGTTTCTATCACATTTTACCCCTCGCCCCTGTGATCTAGGAGGGGATTATTGCGGACATTAGGTGCAACCTCTTTTGCTTGTATAACCTTGGTATCAATTAGCGTCTGATCTTGTCCTTCAGAGTGCGACATTCATCAATAGTGTGACCCTTCATGCTAGAGTGGTAGGCACATATCTTATTTAGATTGACCCATTGAGGGGAATTTTCCATGGCAACAATAGGAATGGGAGTGACATAACCGGCAACTTTCAGTCTCTCATACAATTGGTCGATCGGTTCAGCAACAGGGGTGTATTGTCTGGGCGGTCTGCGGTCAAAATTTGGTCTGGGTTTTTGATAGTTTTGGCGGGATGGCGGTAAGAGGTAATATGTTGGCTGGGTAATGTAAGTATGGTACGCGATGGCGAGTTGTGGATATCTGGGAGGTGAAGGATGATATGTGGGTGGAGGTGTTTGGTATGTGAGAGAAGATTTCGGACCTTGGGCTACCATCACGGCCCCTACTTCCTTTTTCTTGGATATACCTCCTGACTGCAAGGACTTGTTGGTAGCTTGTAATGCCTTGAAATTGTTTACCATCCCGCATTTAGTTCCTTCTTCTATTATTTCTCCCTATTTGATGATGTCGGAGAATTTATGATTTTCAATAACCATTAACCTCTCATAATTGCGGATCCTGGGCCCAGACAAAGAATTTGTTCATTTGTTCTTCTTCCAATACCGGCCTTTTCGCAGATTCTGATATCCACCGAGTAGCATACTCACAAAAAGTCTCTGTTGGCTTCTTCTTAAGATTCTGTATATAGAAGACATTTGGTGCATTCTCCGTATTGAATCTGAATCGATCTATGAAATTTGACACCATGTTTACCCAGTTAATCCACTTCTTTGGATTTTGGCTGATATACCAAGATATGGCGTCTTTGGTGAGGATCCTCATGAATAACTTCATGCGGATTCTTTCATATTTACCGACCCCTACGAGCTTGTCGCAATATGTCCTCAGATGCACCTTTGGATCACTTGTTCCGTCGAACATTTCGAACTTGGGAGGTTTGTAGCCCTCTGGCAGTTCTACGTCCGGCTGAATACATAAATCTTCATAGTCTAAACCTTCAATACCTTTACCCCCTTCGACGCCTTGGACTCGACTTGCAATATTCTTAAGTTCCTCCGCCATATTCTTGATGAGCAGGTCCTTCTCGGCGGATTCTAGTGTGTATGGGGTTTGTTGTGAAGTGTGGGGGTAAGGTTTCTACATATGTGGGTGTTGCTTTGGTGGATTCCAGGGATTTGGTATAGTGGTGATCATTGGTTGAGTTCTGGAGATCAGGGGTAGGCTGTGGTGTGTTTTGGGGAGTGTGCTAGGTGGCAGTTTGTGGGTACTGGGTTGGATGATGTTGGTGTTGAGGAGGAGTCGGTACTGGTGGAGGATTAGGATTTTGGGGAGGCGTAGCATATTGATGAGGTGCGGGAGGATTTTGCGGGTGCTGGTTTTGTGTGTTTTGAGGAGGTGTTGGGTTTTGGGCGTTTTGTTGGTTGATGCCTGGGACATTCAAGGTGAGGAAAAGGTTTGCCAAGTTATGAACCTACTCAAGTTCCCCTTGTAACTCCAGTATCTTTTGCTCTAACTGCAGAACCAAGTCATTTTGTGCCGGAGTACTTCGCCGTCCGAAGTCTCAACATTCTCTGCATGTGTTGCGTTGTCTTTCCTGATACCACTCATATCATCCATCTTAGCTTTTTCCCTTGCTTTTAGGATCACCTGGAGGATGAGGAGGTGTAATACCTCTAGATATGGTATGATACACCGATTATGCCAGTATGCACGAACCAACCTTAGGGTATGGGAATAATCAAAACAAAGAAAAGCAAAAAGGTAAACAAGTCAGTAGGGAGTTTTGAAAGGATTAGTATTTAAACACGTATTGCAGAATTATAAATTCGCTTCCTAATTTGGGGGACCTCATTGTGACCGAGGTAGGCCTAACGACATATAGATTTGGAGAAAACTCAATGCTGATAATTGCGTCATTTCATTAATATGATAAATAGACCAAATCTCTACTAAAATGACAAAAATTATAAATAGTTACTAGTGCCATTTGCCTTCGAATTCTAAAACAAATATAGAAAACAAGTAAATATCAATCCTAATCTACTCGGTCCTAGAGGGACCTTCTCCAAGCTGGACTTCTTAGCCCCATCGATCAGATTCCCCAGGTCGCGCATGTCCAACATCACATATGCCCTTGCTAGATGTCCTCCTTCATTGCCCTATGCGTTCTACCAATCCACAACCCTTTTCCTCATCTTCCCCTCAAGCTCCATCGAACCTTGCTCTAAATACTCCAACCTCTGTATTGACTTGGTAGTGATTCCTCTCCATTCATTGATTGCTTCCATGTCCACTTTGTGTTGTTCCAAATGTCTGGCCTCAGATTCGAAAATCCTTTTACGCAACCTCCTGCACTTGACTTGTGCCTCAACAACATCGTCTATGACCCTATCTCTCAAATCAATCCCTGGCTTGACATCTCCTGCTATGTCATCGACCAACCATGATGGTTAGAAATACATATGGCCGGCATGGTACTGATATGGCTCGATAGTGTCCTTTTCTACAATGATCTTTTGATGCCACATGTGATGTGCCTCGCACTTAAATGGAATGGCATTACTCTAGAAGTCTTCTTTGTAATGAACCATCTTGGAGACTCGTTGTATGACCTGTTTCCTCCCAGCTTGCTTCATGACTCTGATAGGAGCATACAGATAGATGCCCCTTAATACGATTAGCACTAGATGAGGAACATCTCTTGACCTAATGATGAATTCACTAATAGGGAAACACTCGAACATCCAATGGACCTTGTCATCAGTCAAATTGCTAAAGAAGTGTACCCAGCCTACAACGTTTCCCGGTTGTGCAAACATGTCCGAGATAAAATTCATTCTCTTCGGATGGTGAAAAGCTATGTGGTCATTCCATGATCGCCGCGGAAATTTTTGACGGTATTTTCCTCTTTGAAGGTGTTCCAACAACCATATTTGCAACATCATATTGCAACCCTCAAAAGGCCTATATCCTTTCTTGCAACAGTCCAAGGCTCGGTACATCTCAGCCACGATCATCAGGACAATAGTGTAATCCTGTCCCTCAATTCCTTCCATTAGGGTCTTAGTGACCATAGCTAAGTGAGTGTGTATCCGTTCTCCTTCTATTGGGAATACCAACATCCCCAGAAAACAGACAATGAACACAAAAAGCCGGCGGTGAGTCCAACCCAGAGAATTGATAGCAAACTCATCATGATAAAGGAGGTAGGACTTGTTGTGCCCATAACGCTCGTAAAGGAAGTCGAAGGGTATGTAAGACTTCTTCAGGCAGACTAACTCATCATTCATTCTGAAACCCATAACTTTCAGAAAGCTTCGAGAAGTATGATTTTTCGGTACCGACAGACAGGGCTATCCCAAGGAAGCCCATCAAAGCCTCATATTTCCTCTAGAGGGGGAGTCATTTCTATGTCACTGAAACGGAAAACGACCCTCTTCTCATCCCAGAACATAGTAGCGGCCTCAATCAGTACATTGTTTGAATAAATGTCTATCAAGGATGGTAAATTCATGAGAACTCTTTTCACATGGTTTTTGTCGCTTGGTGAGAGATTTTCCCACCAATCTAGCAACAAAGGTGGGATACTCCGAACCATGCCGAACCTGGGGACTTCATGCCTCATTTCTGCAAAACAAATAAAGTTAGCGCTTTCCCCATCCGGATTCGACTATTTACACATTAATGATTAGCATATCGGCATGTTTTCTCCAAATAATGCACATATCATAGTTGTACCCGTTGGGATTATGGAAATCCCGGTGGGATTTGGACNGCGCTAACTTCATGCCTCATTTCTGCAAAACAAATAAAGTTAGCGCTTTCCCCATCCGGATTCGACTATTTACACATTAATGATTAGCATATCGGCATGTTTTCTCCAAATAATGCACATATCATAGTTGTACCCGTTGGGATTATGGAAATCCCGGTGGGATTTGGACAAGGTTTGTCTTAGAGAGTTATTACGTGGATAGCATTCTAACCCATACTAGGTTTTGACATAATGCATGTACGGTTAATATCAGAATGAGGTTTCTGGAAGAGTCTAGACCGGTACCCTCAAGTGGACAACTTGAGAGGGAAAGGCACGGAACTGTCGATTGCACCGCTTATCGACTAGTTTTACCAAAAATAAGCCTTTCCAAATTTAAAAGGGTGATTTTAGGAAGAGCGCGGACACTCATCAAGTGCCACCATGGTATTCATTACGCACGAGTGGAATATGATGTGGAGCATGTTTTATGCAAAGATAAAACAACACGTTGTAAAGTATTTTGCATGATGAAGGCTCAAATTGCCTCGAGGAGAAGGTGTTAGGCACTCCTCGAGGTCCACAAGTGTGGGTCCCATTCGAACTCAAATTATATTAATTAGTCTAAGCAAAAAGAGAAAGGACAAAATTAGGCAAAATAAACAAATGATTGATTTTTTAAAAAAGATGGGGGTCCTAAGTTTTTTAGCTTTAAGGATCACCCTGTGCTATATAAATAATACTTCGTAACTCCCTCGAGGTTGGGTATTACTCATATTATTCAGCGGGCACAGACTATCATATCATGCTACCCGATTACTATCTTTAAGTTGTTTACCTAAAGCGCACTAGTTGATTCTAAATCGTACCCTATGTGTGCACTACCCGTCCCACACCTATGGTCCAGGAGGCATTTGGACCTCTATCTCGGGGTGGTTCTAAACTTAACTTAGGTTTCTCAAAAAGGATAAAACTAGGCAACACACAAAATAATTTGGACGTCCATGTATAATAAAATAAGGACTCAAGTTGGCCTCTGCACTTAGACAACAAATGCACGCAAGCTAATTAACATTGACAGTTGTAGATTTTAAGCTGCAGAATCTTATAGACAAGATCTCTATGTGATTCTAGATTTTAATAAGCAGGCAGTTTCATATGTAAAAGCCATTTTCCTTAACACGGTTTCTAAAGCTTACATAGTTTCCTACTGAATGCGAGTATAAAAGATTAAGCCTATAGGCATGATGTCTAGGTGATTCACGCAGTAACTAACAATAATACTCACAGAACTTCTTAATCGAGTCCTATAGGCATGGTTTCTAATAATGATAATTAGCACAGTGGTGAATGCACTTGAAAGAAATGAGCGGGACAATAATTAAGACTAATTTTAGACCATATAGGCATGATTTCTATAGTTATAATTGGAACTGATTTTGTTAGATCCTGTAGGCATGGCATCTAAATTTGTAGATTAGGTAGCATGTAAATCAACATAATCCTACACAGCCTAATGCACATTGAAATATTAGCCACTTAACCTCCTATAGGCATGGTTTCTAACATGTAAAAGCAAAACACATTTGAACCAAATATAGAACCTATAGGCAGGATTTATAATACATAATAACTGAACACATTTGAGAATAGTAACACATTTGAGCTAAGTAGAGAACCTATAGGCAGGATTTCTGATGCATAATAACTGAACAAGTTTGAGCATAATAACACATTTGAGCTAAGTAGAGAACCTATAGGCAAGATTTCTATCCATTTCAATGCAAGTGTTAAGCTAAACCCCCATTTCCAATTTTACTAATACCCCAAATGTTATTACAAGAATTATTATCGACCCAAAATGAATGGAATAAATTACAATGTAGAATAAATATAGGGAGCCTACAGCAGGCCTAAAGACATACCCAGCCAGGTCAGGCCTTCATTCTCATGGTTCACAACAGCCTAGAAATTACATCTTCATTGACATAAGGCAGCCAGAAATCAATTGATTCACCCAGTAGATGGGAAACAGAGTTGAGCATATATAACCAAGACCTTAGTGTGTCAGAGTTCCCAAGGGCTTCAAGAACCTAGGGCAGTGCTCATACTAGAAAGGTTAATAGGAGAGATTCAGAGAATAACTAAGGACCAAGTCCTAGTGTGTCAGAGTTCACAAGGGTCTCAAATGAACCCTGAGCAGGGCGCACACTAGGGAGGTCAAAGGACAGAACCTAAGTAGCCTTGTCTTTCAGCCGGCTAGGAATAAGAACTCAAAGAGACCAAGTAGTAAAGGAATAGAATGAGGTTAAGGAACAACACTGAAGGATACAAACATGATCAAATTAATCACATAAAAAAATAGGTAATAGAACATGCTTGGGTTTTAAGAACAAATTTTAGCAAAGTTTCAAAAGAATAAATTCAACACATGATGCACATGTCACTAAACATGTTTGCAGGACAGACTTATATTAAAAAAAAAAAAAGAGGTTTAGATTATGCTAAGTGTAGAATGCTAGTTTCACAAGAAGGAATCATATCAATTGGCAACAGAACCTAACAGGCTGAGAACTAATTACGGCAATTACTGGAGAAGTCAAGACATGCTGAAAACAGGATCAAAACAGACTACATGTTATCACAGCAAATTCAGAAACATACTTAGGCTAGATAGTTAGTGAATACACTCATACTGAGTCAATTATTCCATAGAAAGGGGATATGAGAGCATGTTCAAGTAGCAATTTTAAACAGTAGAGAGGTGGCTATCAATAAAACATAGGCTAGGCAGAGTTTAAAAAAAAGAAATTAATCAACTCAAAGCAGGTCTAGACATATCTCAAACTACAAGTGTAATGGCATTTTATATTAGAAAGGCCTAGAATTGAATTAAGACAGTTAGAATTGCATACGAGAACAACCCAGAAACATATTGAACATCAATCTTCAGAAGTGAAAACACATGCTATTGCCATGCATGTATAAATGAAATGATAAAAGTTTAGTAACTCACTAGTTAAGAGGAAACAAGAAAAGAACGGAAGTCCATAGTGTTACGAATATCAACAAAAGAACAAGAACTCAGAATTTCTGGCCTTGGCTTTCAGCCGGCCAGGAAACAAAGTGCAGAACAAGATTATTAAAGAGCAAAGAGCACACATCTTTAATTTTTTAGTAATTTTTCTTAATGATTTGAGACTGTTTCAAAGGGGAATCGGGAGGGGTTTATATAGTGTGGAAATAGAACACATAAACATGAAAAATCATCAGCCAAACACTAGAAAGGGAAGCAACCGATATCAGTAAGGAAAAGAGAAAATTTCAAAACCCTAATTTTAGGTAAAGTACACAAATCGATAGAAATCTAAAATAAATAAAAAGGTAAAAATCAAATGTTGCATAGAATAAGATGAACATAGATAGAAATACTATTTAAAATCAAAGAATCGAACCAGATTTGGTTTGATTTAAAAGAATCTGAAATCCTAATTTTAGGGTAAGTAAGAATCACCGAGATAGTAGAATATTCATACCATAAAAGAACAAGAATGAACATAGACATAAAAGGTCAAGAAACTGAACTAGCTTTGGTTTGATGTTGATGAGATCCGCTTTCCATATTTAGGCAAGCGGTATATAGAACTTTCCATTACCAGGGGGAGTCGAATATGGCAAGGAATAGCCAGGTAATCCCATGTCCGGTGGGATTAGGAGAGAATTTTGGAGGAAGACGGCTAAGGTTTGGGCCGAGAAAAGAGGGAGGTTTGAGAGAGTTCAAATGTGGAGGGTGGTGAGGAGTGGTTAGGGTCAGGGTAGTGTTTGGTTAATTAAAAGGGTAGGAGTAATATGGGTCGTTGATCTCTGAGATCAACGGCCACGATTAGTTAAGGATTCTGGGTCGGGTTAGTTTAATTGGTTGGGCTGGGTGTTATTTGGTTTGGGCTCAAGTAGTATTGGGCTGGGGCCGGGTAGTTTAGCTCCGAAATTAGGGTGAATTTATGGCCAGATTTTAAATACATGTTTAATAAATAAATAAATAATTTATAAAAGTAGTTAATAAATACCAAAAACATTATTTGTGGACTAAAATGATTAAAAATAATTACTTAATATTATAACAATATAAAAATTTATTTTCTGCATAAATAATGTAATTACATATGCATATGGGCTATTATTGCAGAATGTGCAATTAGCCTTAAAGATGCAAATGTAATTATAAGAAATGCACTGAAAATACTTAAAAATCTCATATTAGTATAGATGATAAGTTTAGATGTTTAAATCATCACAAAAATAATTTGGAGGATAATTATTGGATATTTATAAAATAAAATACAGAAATAAATTGATTTAAAGCTTTTAAAAATTATGAAAATTACTTGTGTTTGCTTGTAAATCAAACTGATGATGTGTATGCACTATTTTGAAAATATGAGGGAAAAATTGGGTATCAACATCGAGATGACTAACATTGCAGCAAGACTTCAGACCTTAGGGATGAAAGTGGATGATTCTTTCTTGGTTCAATTTGTTCTGAACTCGTTGCCTCATGAGTATGGACCTTTTCAAATTAACTATAACACTATTAAGGATAAGTGCAATGTTAGTGAATTGTCCAGTATGCTTACTCAGGAGGAGTCAAGACTTAAAAAACAAGGGAGTCATTCAATTAACCTCGTCGGTCAAGGAGCTGGTAAAGGACTTAAAGTGAAGCCCAACAAGTTCAAGAAGAAGAAAGCACCTGATAAAGCTCCACAGGATGCTAAAAAGGAACATAAGGCAGATACGTGTCGTTTCTTTAACAAGGAAGGACACTATCAGAAAGATTGCCTAAAACGTAAAGCTTGGTTCGAAAAGAAAGGAACAATTAGTGCTTTTGTATGTTTCGAGTTAAATTTTATAGAAGTTCCTAATAATACTTGGTGACTTGATTCTGGTGCAACTGCTCATGTATCTACTATGTTGCATGGATTCCTTACGATCCAAACTAAAAATTCAAATACGGATTTCTTGTTCATGGGAAATCGTATGAAGGCTCCAATTGAAGTCATAGGGACTTATCGTTTTATCATGGAGACTGGACGTCACCTTAATCTATTACAGACTCTTTATGTACCTTCAATTTCTAAGAATTTGATTTCTCGTTCAAGACTTGATGTTTCTGGATTTGATTTAAAGTTTGGAAATGGATGTTTTAATTTATATAAGAATGCTATTTTTTATGGTTTTGGTTTTCTTAGCTGGAAATGTATTTGCGCTTGGCAGCTTTCTCATTGGTGATTCCAAGGTGCGCACGTATTTGTGGCTATTCCTTGTTCCTGCATCCAAAGGAAAATCGTGAGTTTTTCGGGGAAGGTTGGTTCGTGCCTCCGCCTACTTGCTTTGCTTTGCTCCGCATTGGAATCTCGCTCGAGTTACCATGGGTAGCAGCTGGCTATTTCATAAAATAAAGTTCTCAAAAATATGCGTGCATATAGTGGATTTAGTTATTTAAAATGCATTAGTATGCCATATAGAATAAAATAGATGGACCAATGACTGCGACACATATAGAGACATTGCGACTTCCTTGCAATAGAATTTTGAGGATCCTTCTCAAAATTCTGTTGCAGTTACTTAAATGATTCTCTGACTGTTCTGCATATGATGACGTCGGTTGGACTTGCTCCGGAATTTTTAGGGTCCTCCTCAAAATTCTGCCCCAGCTTCTAGTTGTGGGGAAAATAAAAATTTTATTGAATTGTGACCGAACCCAAAGGGCTGACTATGTAGCCCCTCTTAAACGGGAATTAGTTCAAGCGTAGTTCAGTTACATCAGATGAAGAAATGTAAACAGTTTAAACATAATATCTTTTGACTGCTTCTGAGTTGCTAGGCTTTGGCTAAATTTCTCCGTCCATTTTTGCGAATATGAGTGCTCCTCCTATTAGTACTCTGTGAACCATGTAGGTCCTTTCCATTTGGGTGAGAATTTTCCTTTGGCTTCATCCTGATGTGGGAAGATCCGTTTCAGCACCAGCTGCCCCGGTACGAACTGTCTAGGTTTGACCCTTTTGTTGAAGACTCTGGACATTCGGTTATGATAAAGTTGACCATGACACACTGCATTCATTATTTTCCCTTCAATGAGAGATAACTGTTTGTAGCGGCTCCTTACCCACTCTGTGTCACTGAGTTCAGCTTCTTGTATAATTCTCAAGGAAGGAATTTCTACCTCGACGCGAATGACAACTTCAATACCGTAGACCAACAAATAAGGAGTTTCCCCGGTTGATGTGCGGACTGTTGTACGGTATCCCAATAAAGCAAATGGTAACTTCTCGTGCCATTGCTTTTGGTTTTCTACCATCTTCCTAAATATCTTTTTGATGTTCTTGTTGGCGGCTTCCATGACTCTATTCATTTGGGGCCGATATGCTGTGGAATTCTTATGCGTGATTTTAAAGGTCTCGCACATAGCTTTCATTAGGTCACTTTTGAGATTTTCGGCATTGTCGGCGATGATGGATTTTGGAACCCCGAATCGGCAAACAATACGATCTCGGACAAAATATGCAACGACTTTCTTGGTTACAGCTTTGTAAGATGCAACTTTAACCCATTTTGTGAAGTAGTTTATGTCCACTAGAATGAACATGTGCCCACTTGAAGCGGTGGGATCGATTGGTCCAATGATATTCATTCCCCAGGCGGCAAAAGGCCAAGGTGAACTTGTTGCATTGAGTTCATTTGGCGGCCCCTATATCATATCAGCGTGTGTTTTGCACTGATGACATTTCTGAACATACCTGATGCATTCTATTTCCATAGTCATCCAAAAATATCCTGCTCTTAGTATCTTCTTGGCTAAACGAAACCATTCATGTGGGGTCCACAAGTTCCAGCGTGTATCTCTTCGAGAAGTTTGGAGGCTTCCTTGGCGTCAACACACCGCAATAACCCTAGGTCTGGAGTCCTTCTATACATAATTCCTCCACTTTGGAAGAAATGGTTGGACAATCTCCGGAGCGTGTGTTTCTGAGTATGATTTGCATGTTGCGGATACTCTCCTTTTGCCAAGTACCCCTTGATATCACGAAACCATGAATTTCCATCTGTTTCTTCGTCAACATGAGCATAGTAAGCTGGCTGGTTATGGATCCTTACCCGAATGGGGTCTATGAAATTCTTGTCAACATGGTGTATCATGGAGGAAAAAGTGGCCAATGCGTCTGCGAACTCATTCTGGATTCTTAGGACATGTCTGAACTCTATCTTTGTGAACCTCTTCATCATCTCTTGTACATGATATAGATATAGTAATATCTTAGTATTCTTTGTAGCCCATTCTCCTTTCACATGATGTACCAGCAGATCAGAATCACTAATTACCAGCAATTCTTGGATATTCATGTCAACGGCCAAATTGAGCCCCAATATGCAAGACTCATATTTTTCCATATTATTGGTACACGAAAATCTGAGTTTTGCGTATACCGGGTAATGTTGACCTGTCTCTGATACCAAAACGGCTCCAATGCCCACTCCTTCAAAATTTGCGGCTCTGTCGAAGAACATTTTCCACCCGTCGTAGGTTTTGGCGATATCTTCTCCTACGAATGACACTTCTTCATCAGGAAAATATATTTTTAGTGGTTCGTATTCTCCTCCTATAGGATTTTCCGCAAGATGATCCGCTAATACTTGTCCCTTAACTGCCTTCTGAGTCACATAGACAATGTCGAATTCACTCAACAATATCTGCCATTTTGCTAGCTTCCCTGTAGGCATGTGTTTCTGGAAGACGTACTTTAAAGGATCCATCCTTGATATGATATATGTGGTATAGGCACGGAAGTAGTGTCTCAGTTTCTGAGCTATCCATGTTAGAGCACAGCAAGTGCGTTCCAGCAGAGAATACCGTGCTTCTTAGGGTGTGAACTTCTTACTCAGATAATATATAGCTTGTTATTTCCTTCCTGTCTCGTCATGTTGCCCCAAGACGCAACTGAAATCCCCATCTAGTACTGAGAGATAGAATAACATTGGTCTTCCAGGTTCTGGAGGGACTAGTACTGGAGGTGGGGACAAGTATCCTATGATTTTGTCAAAAGCTTTCTGGCAGTCTTTAGTCCAACTGGTTGTTGTATCCTTCTTCAACATTTTGAAAATCGGCTCACATATTACAGTTGATTGTGCTATGAAGCGGCTGATATAATTGAGACGCCCCAAGAAACTCATCACGTCCTTCTTATTTTTTGGTGGCGGCAAATCCTGGATAGCCTTGGCCTTTGATGGATCTAGCTCAATTTCTCTGAGGCCGACGATGAATCCTAAGAGCTTTCTGATAGGGTCTCCAAAGGCACATTTTGTGGGATTCAGTTTTAGATTATACCTTCGAAGCCGATCAAAGAACCTTCTCAAATCTGCTATATGATCTATACCCTTCTTGGATTTGATGATGAAATCATCCATATATACTTCTATCTCCTTGTGTATCATGTCATGCAAAATAATTTTCATGGCCCTCATATAAGTGGCCCCAGCATTCTTCAGACCAAACGTCATCATTTTGTAGCAGTATACTCCCATGCTGTGATAACGGCTATTTTCACGGCATCTTCTTCATCCATCTAGATCTGAGGATATCCCGTGAAGAAATCCACAAAGGATTGGAGTTCTTTCTTGGCACAGTTGTCATCAATATGTGTATGTTGGATAGTGGAAAATCATCTTTGGGACTTGCTCTGTTTAGGTCCCGATAGTCGACACACACTCTGACTTTCCCATCCTTCTTCGGAACTGGCACGATGTTGGCCAACCAAGTCGGATACTCAACCACTCTGAGGACTTTAGCTTTGATCTGCTTGGTGACTTCCTCTTTGATTTTCAGACTCATGTCTGGCTTGAACTTCTGAACTTTTGCTTTACATGCTGACACATCGAATTGGTAGGTAGTTTATGAGCCACTATGGATGTGCTCAAACCATCCATATCATTATAGGACCATGCGAAAATGTCTTCATATTCTTTCAGGAAACAAGTATACTCTTCTTTTTCTGATGGTGACAGGTGAATGCTTATGCGAGTTTCTTTGACTGTTTCGGAATCTCCCAAGTTGACTATCTCAGTCTCGCCCAGATTGGACTTAGGTTTGTTCTCAAAGTTCTCAACTTCTCTGACAATTTCGTCAGGTATTATATCTTCTTCTTCTATATCTTCTGAGTCATTATCCTTATGTTGCGTTGTCTCATTACATGTCACAGTCGTTGGTTCATCAAGATAAGAAATAG
>ML348804.1:1943-27675 GCA_005239505.1 Nicotiana paniculata | reverse complement strand
CATCACCACTTGATATTCAAAAGTCTTGAGAAAATTGATTAAGTAACAATTTAGTATTTTAAAAACTTAATTGATACGTAAGTTCCTTGTGGGATCGACTCTGGGCTTAATACCCCGAATTATATTAGCGCCCGTTTAGTCTTTCTATAAGACATAGTTGAGCGTGATCACTAGGCCAATCTCTGACTGCTGAAATCTTCTTGGGATCCACCTGAACACCCTCTGACGATACCACATGGCCTAGAAATGCAACTGAACTCAACCAGAACTCACACTTGGAAAATTTTGCATACAACTGACTATCCCTCAAAGTCTGGAGGACGACTCTAAGGTGCTGCTCATGCTCCTCTCGGCTGCGAGAGTAAATCAAAATATCATCAATGAAAACAATCACAAATGAGTCCAAATAAGGCCTGAACACTCGGTGCATCAACTCCATGAAAGCAGCGAGGGCATTGGTCAGTCCAAATGACATCACCAAGAACTCATAATGCCCATAACGAGTGCGAAAGGCTGTCTTAGGGACATCAGACGCCCTAATCCTCAGCTGATGGTAACCAGATCTCAAGTCAATCTTGGAAAACACTAAATCACCCTGAAATTGGTCGAATAAATCATCAATCCTCGGCAGAGGATACTTGTTCTTAATAGTAACCTTATTCAACTGCCGGTAGTCAATACACATCCTCATCGAGCCATCTTTCTTCTTGACAAACAATATTGGAGCACCCCAAGGAGTAACACTAGGCCTAATGAAGCCTTTATCCAACAAATCCTGCAACTGATCCTTCAATTCCTTCAACTCTAGCGGGGCCATACGATACGGCGGAGTAGAAATAGGCTGGGTTCCCTGAGCTAACTCAATACAAAAATCAATATCCCTGTCGGGTGGCATACCCGGCAGGTTAGTAGTGAATACCTATGGAAACTCATGAACCACGGGCACAGACTCCAGGGAAGAAACCTCGGCGCTAGAATCACGAACATAAGCCAGATAGGCCAAACAACCCTTCTCGAACATGCGTCGAGCCTTCATATAAGAAATGACTCTACCAAAAGAATGACTAGGAGTCCCCCTCCACTCCAGACGAGGCACCCCAGGCAAAGCCAAGGTCAGTGTCTTGGCATGACAGTCCAGAATAGCATAATAGGGGGATAACCAATCCATCCCCAATATAACATCAAAGTCAACCTTATCAAGGAGCAAAAGATCAACCTGAGTCTCCAGACCACCAATATCTACTAAGAAATCACGATAGACTCGATCTACCACTATAGAATCACCCACCGATATAGACACATGCACAACAGTACTCAGGAAATCACGGGGCATACTCAAATAAGGGCAAAATATGAAGACACATAGGAGAATGTAGAACCCGGATCAAATAAAACCGAAGCCTCTCGGCTGCAAATTGAAACCGTACCTGTAATAACTGTATCATAAGCCTCAGTATCAGGACTGGCAGGAAAAGCATAGCACCGGGGCTGAGCCCCTCCAACCTGATCATCTCTGGGTCGACCTACTGCGGCCAGACCTCTACCTCTCGTGGCATATCCTCCACCTCTATGAGTATTACCTCTACCTATGGCACCCGATCACCACCCCTAGCTGGATGAGGGGGTGGGGGTGCACCTGATACGGGAACCATGGCACGGGATCCCTGATACTGAGACCCACCAGAACCTCGGGGGCAAAACCTGGAAATGTGCCCCAAACCACCGCAAGAATAACAAGGCCTCTACTGATGTGGCTGCTGATCTGGAACTGGCCCTGTTGACCCTGAAAACCACCCTGAAAGCTTTGAAGCGGTGGTGCACTGAAAGGTGCTGGTGGTGCACCACTAGGAGCTGGCGGTGCACTGTGAGCTGCCTGAAGTGCCGACTGATAGGGCCTGGGAGGATGACCTCTGCCTAAAGAATACTTGCCCCCAAATGAGGCTCCACTGAATCGACTGAAGTGATGGGGCCTCTTGTCATCCCCCTTAACACCACCCTGTGACATAATCATCTCAATCCTCCTGGCCACATTGGCCGCATCCTGGAACGAAATATCAGTACCTGACTCCTTGGCCATCTGAAGCCTGATGGGCTGAGCCAAACCCTCAATAAACCTCCTCACTCTCTCACGATCAGTGGGGAGTATCATAATAGCATGCTGAGCTAGAGTGATGAACCTGGTCTCGTACTGAGTGAAAGACATAGATACCTGCTGGAGGTGCTCAAAATGCCTCCGAAAATCCTCCCTCCGCGTAACTGGAAGGAACTTCCCCACGAATAACTCAGAGAACTTAGCCCAAGTCAATGGTGCAGACCCCGCTGTCCTGGTCAAGTAATAGTCTCTCCACCAAGTCTTGGAGAAACCCGAGAGACGAAAAGTAGCAAAATCAACTCCATTGGACTCTACTATGCCCATGTTCCGAAGAACCTCATGACAGCTGTCCAAATAATCCTGGGGATCCTATGATGGTGAACCAGTAAATGTAGTAGTGAATAACTTGGTGAACCTATCCAATCTCCATAAAGCATCTGCTGACATAGTTGCTCCCTCAACTGCCGGGGACACAATGCTCGGCTGAACTACTCCGGCCGTCTGAGGTACCAGAGTCTGGAACTGAGGATCTAGCTGCTCTGGCATGCGAGTATCCGGATTCTGGGTCCCTCCCCCAGCCTGAGAGATGACTGGTGCAGTAGGAAGAAGACCGGCCTGAGCCACACTCTTCATGAGTCCCACTAGAGGACTAGAGTGTCCTGAAGCACCAGGGTGGCAATGAACCCCTCTGGGACCTGAGCTGGTCCAATTGGAACTGTTTGAGTAGGAACCTCACCGACAAAGTCTACCTGTGGGTCCTCTAATGGGGCTGCTGCTCTGGGCTGAGCCCTGCCCCTGCCTCGACCTCTAATACGGCCTCGGCCTCAGCCCCTTGTAAGGGCTGCAACAGGAGAGTCGGGCTGCTGATCGGTAGATGAGGAAGCACGCGTTCTTTCCATCTGCGAGAGAAGAGTCGAAACTCAATTAGCATTTAGAATTCAAATCGCACGACAGAAAAGAAGAAAAGTGAAGTTATTCCTAACTTTGCATCCTCTGGGGGATAAGTACAGACGTCTCCGTACTGATCCCTCAGACTCTACCAAGTTTGTCTGTGAGTTGTGAGACCTAAGCAACCTAGTGCTCTGATACCAACTTGTCACGACCCGAAATCCCACCTTCAGGCTGTGATGTCGCCTAACGTTGCACCCGCTAAGCAAGCCAACATGTTAACTGAATTGATTTATTAACAAGTGAAAATAATAAACACTGACTAGATAATAGAGATAAAGTGCAGAAGCATTAACATAAGTCTAAATAACAATAACTAATAACGCAGAAATCCCTTTAAGTACAACCCAGAAGTGGAGTCACAACCTCACGAACTAGTCTAAGATTTGACTAAAAACAAAAGTTTGAAAATAAAATGATGTATCTATCTGGGAAACACATAAAAGACAGAATGAAAGATAGACACGGACACCGAGATCCACGAACGCCATGCGGAACTACCTCGGTGTCGTCTGGAATGGACTGAAGGACACTCCCACTAGAGATGTCCACTGGGTCCGGCTGTATAATCTGCACAGCATAAAGAAGTGCAGGTGTAGCATCAGTACAACCGACCCCATGTAATGAGTAAGTGTCGAGCCTAACCTCAGCGAAGTAGTGACGAGGCTAGGACACGAGGACAAATAGTACATGTGTAGTTCAATAGTATAGAAGAAAATAAACAAGGATACATTTACGGGGAAGAACATGCTAGGATAAGAGGGGAAACAATTGCTAAAACAGTAGAATCAAGTACTAACGGAAATGTAGAAGCAAAACAGGAAATATCAACCCGAACAAGTAAAATAGACATGAGAAAAACACGGCATGACCCTTCGTGTATAGCCTCAAATCACACAACACGGAATGTCCCCTCGCGCATAAACAATAATGACTCAGCACGGAATGTCCCCTTGTGCATCAACAATAATCAATTGGCACAGAATGTCCCCTCACGCATAAATAATAATCAATCGGCACGGAATGTCCCCTTGCGCATAAATAATAATCAATCAGCACGGAATGTTCCTTCGTGCATAAATATAATCAATCGGCATGGAATGTTCCTTCGTGCATAAATATAATCAATCGACACGAAATGTTCCTTCGTGCATAGATATAATCAATCGACACAGAATGTTCCTTCCTGCATAAATATAATCAATCGACACGGAATGTTCCTTCGTGCATAAATATAATCAATCGGCACAGAATGTTCCTTCGTGCACGATGAGTGTAAAATCAACAACTGATATGAAAGTTTAACAATATGACATTCCAAATATTCAGGAATAATCAACAAAATTCTACTGTCCCGGCAAGGGACTCAGCTATAACCAATCTCTCTCAAAAGTGTAATATTAGCAGTAAATCCTCAACTGAACACATAATCAAGAACTTTCTACGTCATGAAGTAACCTCAAGGTACCACTTTCAAGGTTCCCAATAATTCTCAACACGGAGAATATAAAAGAACATTAAACAACCCATCAAAATCGACTCACGGGCATGCTTGACCACAACATATAGGTAACCGTCACCTCACCTATACATTGTACATGAATTACACATAGCAAATAAGACTCTATACCTATTCCCTCAAGCTAAGGTTAGGCCAAACACTTACCTCGGCTCCAAGAATGCAAGTCAAGCCTCAATCACGGCCTTTTCTCTTGAATCCGACTCCGAAATGATAATATCTAGACATAATTGACTTAATAACATCAATAATAATTCAATAACTCAATCTCAAAGCCTATTTATACAATTCCCATAATTCTTCCAAAATACCAAAATTTTACCCCGGGCCCGCTTGGTCCAAACTCGAGGTTCGGACCAAAACCCGATAACCATTCCCTCATGAACCCGAATATACAATTTGTTTTGAAATCCGACCCCAAAATGAGGTTGAATTCCCAAAATTTCCAAAAGCCCTAACTCTACCCAAAACCCTCAATTTCTACCCTTGATTCCATGTTTTTAGGCCTAGAATTTAGTGATTGATGAAGGAAAATGGAAGAATCTAGAGTTAAGATCACTTACCTAAGTGGTTATGGAGGAAGGGCAGCTTGGAACTCGGCTATGGGACTTGGAGAAGAAGGAGATGGTAAAAATATGAAAATCCCGTAATGGGTATTTTGTTTTTGGAAACTTTAAATAACTGGGCGATATTACTCTACGCGATCGCGACATGTGCCCTGCGATCGCGGGGAGTTCTGGCCTTAGACTTACGCGATCGCAAGTGAAGGCTGCGATCGCAGAGAAATTGGATGCGGACCCACGCGATCGCGAATGAAAGAATGCGTTCGCATAGAACAATTTGCTACCCAGCCCCCAACCCCACAGGAGACTTATGCGATTGCAGACATAGGGGTGCGATCGTGTAGAGCTAAACCCTAAGGCTCCGCGTTCGCACTCAGCTCTTTGCGATCGCGCAGAGAAAATTGACCCCCTTCCCAAAATGCACTTCACGATCACGTGCAATACACCACAATCTCGGAGAAGGAATAACTGGACACGAGATACAACCTAAAACACCAGAAATTTCCTAAGCTTAGCACCCAGACACCTACCCGAAACTCACCCGAGCCCTCGGGGCTAAAAACCAAATATACACATGACTTCAAAATCATCCTACGAACTTATTCGAGTAATATAACCATCTAAATAACATCAAAAACAATGAATTAAACTCCAAAATCTATAGAATTTTCTCAAACTTCATAAACTTCTAAATTCTCCGATTTTGATCCGAAACACGTCAAACCAAGTCCGTTTCTTACCAAATTTTAATGATAACTCACATAACAGATATTGAACCTGTTCCGGGCTTCGGTACCATAACACGGGCTCGGTAACACAGATTTCACATCAAAGTTCATTTTCAAAAGTCTTTATTATTTCCAGAAAATAATTTTCTTTAAAAATTCATTTCTCAGACTTGGGACCTCGAAATTCGATTCCGGGCATACGCCCAGATCCCATATTTTCCTACGGACCCTCCGAGACCGTCAAATCACGGGTCCGGGTCCGTTTACCAAAAATATTGACCAAAGTCAACTTTATCCAATTAATTATCATAAATTCATCTGTTCAACACATTTCCATATATAGACCTCCCGACAACGTGCTCGGGCTGTGCACGCACATCGAGGTGAGATTAACGGAGGCTTTCGGGGCCTCAAAACATAATTTTTGCTAAATTTACAATAGATGACCTTTTGGGTCATCACACCTATGCTATTCCTGAAATTGTGCATAATGTTGTGATTCTATGTGCATTTAGAAATCCTGTTTAAGTTATTATGCATCATGCTGCATTAGACATCATGCTATATCATCGTACTCATTTAACTGCACTTAGTCTAAATATAGATATCTAAAACAATACCCTATTCTAAACAACTGGTAATTAGTCCTTGCACATCTTCTACACCTAGAATTGCATGTTATTAGCTATAAACAACCTAAAATCGTTAACAAATCTGAATAACTGTTGTAACGACCTGATCGGTCATTTTGAGATCTAGCACGTCGTTCAGCGATTTGAAGTCGTGAGCAGCTTCATTTCAGCTTCATTTTCGAGAAGTTTAGAGTTGGTTTGAAAAGAAAATTCTCATTACAGAAGCCTTAAGTTGGAGAAATGGACTAAAATTGAAATTTTGAGTAAAGGACCCCCGAATCAGGATTTGAGGGTTCCTACAGTTTCGTATGAAGATTTCGGACTTGGGCGTATGTTCGGATCGGGTTTTGGATAACCCGGGAGCGTTTTGGCATATATTGTGGGGGTTAGCATTTTAGAAGAATTTCATAAATTTGGGCTTGAAGTTCATTTCAGTGTCGTTGGTCTCTATTTGGGATTTCGAGCCTTGGAACAACTTCGTATTGTGATTCTGGAGTTGGGAGCCTGATCGCAAGTGAATTTGGAGGTCCTTAGGTCATTTTGAAGCCATTTGGCTAAAGATAGGAATTTGAAGGTTTTTGAGAAATCCGACCGGAAGTGGAAGTTTTGATATCGAGGTCGGAATGCGATTCCAAAAATTGGAGCAGGTCTGTAATGTTGAATATGACTTGTGTGCAAAATTTGAGGTCAATCGGGTGTGATTTGATAGGTTTCGGCATCAGATGTAGAAGTTTGAAATTCAAAGTTCTTAAAAAATTGGATTTGAGTGCGATTCGTGATCAACGTTGTTTGATGTGATGTGAGGGCTCGAGCAAGTCCGTGTCATGTTTTGGGATAGGTTGGTGTGATTGGACGGGGTCTCGGGGGCCCTGGGTGGATTCCGGGTGATTGACGGATCAATATTTGAAGTTGGAGAAGGCTGGAGGTTGCTGTCATCTGGTGTAATCGCACCTGTGAGGTTTTGACCGCAGGTGCTGCTAAGGGCGCCGCAGGTGCGAGATTGGGGCTGGAGCTGAGGAGGCCGCATGTGCGGAAGACTGGTCGCACCTGCGAAAGCGTAGGTGCGAAGAATGGACCGTAGAAGCGAGAAATGATAGGTTGAGTCAGAGCCGCACCTACGATGGAATTTCCGCAGGTGCGGAGCCACATGAGCGATCATTGGATCGCAGGTGCGAAAGAGGCCTGGGCAGAATATTTTAAAGACGGGTTTATGTCATTTGTCACCCATTTTTCATTGTCATGGGCGATTTTTGGAGAGCATTTCAAGGCGAATTGTCGTCAGGCATCAAGGTAAGTAAATTCCCTCCATTTGTTAGATAAATACAAAATTATATACATGGATTAGGCATGGAAATTGATAGGAATTTGGGAAAATTTTGAAGAAACCTAGAAAATATAAATTTGGAATTTAGCCACAAATTTGAGTATGGAATGTAGAGTAAATTGCACGATTGAACTAGTAGGGCTATGGGTAGAATGTATCTTCGAGAATTTCGGATTTTCGGGCACGTGAGCCCGAGGGCATTTTGGTCATTTCTCTGAGAGGGGTTGGGAAAGTATATAATTTGAATTTATTGTGAGTATTAGGATGAATTTTCATTGCTTTGCCGTTATGTGGTAGTTTTGTAGCGTTGTGCGTCCGTTGGAGTCATTGGAAGGGCTTGGAAGCCGGTGTTGGAATTTCGGAGCGAGGTAAGTCTCCTTTCTAACTTTGTGAGGGGGAATCGTCCCCCTAGGTGAATTTATTAAGTATATGCCATTACTTTCGGGGTCTACGTGCGCACGAGGTGGCGGGAGTCCATGCGTAGCTACTATTATGCTATGTCCGGGTAGCCTAGGACCCACTAGCATGCCCTACCTGTTGTACCTGTGATCTTGTCTGTGATGTTAGACTGCTAATATAATCGAAATTGTAATTTAATGAATAAGGAAGATTGGAGTTTATTTTCTAAATCATCTAAAAAGAGAATTTATTTCCTTCGCGGGCAATTGTATTTCCGAATAAGGTTGTGTTATTAAACGTTAAATAAAACTCGACAAGTGAATTTAAAAAAAAAGGTTTAAAATACTTTTTTTTGGTTTTTAAAAGAGAAATCGGTCATTACTTGAGTATTTGTGTTCCCGACGTATTCAGGGTGAATTGTTGATTGTACATGTCTGCATGTGACCGCTTCGCAATTTACATTCCGCGAGCGGATTGTTATTTCCCCTACTCTCATGGGAGCGGGTTGTACGCCACGACAGATTTAGAATGCACTTTTGGTACGGGCCGTTCGATCCTCAGCAGTGCATAGATATGATTATTATATTGAAAGGTGCACTTATAGGACGGGCCGTTCGATCCTCGGCAGTTCACAAAGAGTATTATTATATTGAGAGATGCACTTTTGGTACGGGCCGTTCGATCCTCGGCAGTGCATAGATGTGAGTACTTTGTGGGGAGGTGCACTTTTGGTACGAGCCGTTCGATCCTCGGCAGTGCACGGGCATGACTATCTTATGACTCCGGTCGGTTGTCTTACCCTTGTGTGCGCATGACTATTTGGTACTATTCTATTGGTATTGGCTTGACATGTATTTGGGAAAAAAGGAAAATGTACATTGTTGTTTATTCTCAGTGGTTACCTGGATTTCTGTACTTGATACGTACTCGCTGCTCACTGTCTTACATGTCTACTGTATTTCATCATATTCGATCATATATTATATTGTCGGACCCTAGTAAGTGTCTAATTTGACCTCTCGCCACTACCTCTCTGAGGTTAGGCGGGTGACTTACTGAGTACACGTTGTTTTTGTACTCATGCTACACTTGCTGTACATTTTTATTGCACAGGTACTTTCATAGCAATGTGAAGGATTCAGAGACTTAGGCGAGCTGCATTATCTGGAGGCGATCCGCAGCTAACAGAGTCTCCTTCGTACTGTATCTCTTTCAATTTATATTTCCTTGTCCAGTTGTATTTCAGACATGCTCTGTAATGATTGTATAAATTCTTAGAAATTGCTCATGCACTTGCGACACCGGGTTCTGGGATTGTTGGGATGTAATTGCTTAAGTGAAATTCGTAAACCATTATTTTAATTAACAGACGTTTATTGGCTATTATGTAATGAAGTGAAAGGAAGTATTTTCATAAATGTTTTAAACCGGGAAGTTATTTCAATTAATTAATGATTTGGCTTGCCTGACAATGATGTCCGGCGCCATCACGACCATAGGGATTTCGGGTCGTGACAACTGTTGCATGTTATCCTACACCTAGGCAAGCCTTAGGTAATCAACTTAAAAAATAAAATCAGAACTGCCTTTGTGATCATGTTTAACTATCAGCATGTTTAAAACCAGTAGGCAAGCCTGATTAAGACTTCCTCTCTGAGTTATGCAATAAATTTGTCTTTGTGTTATCACCTAGCTACCATGCTTTAGGACTCTGAATTAATATGGACCTTAGTTGTGTATGAGACATGCTGTTTAAGTGTACTGTGTGTGGAGAAATACTTGAGCCTTTATCTTCTTTCCATGCTTTCCCTTTATCTGCAGTCCTACTTGTTTTGTTATCTGTCGCCCTAGAATTTTTACCTTTAAAACCTGAGGGTCTGCCTAGCACCTCCCTTTAGGATAGGAGTCCTAATTTTTCTCCGGCACTGCTAGGAAGGGAAGGGTAACAACATGCAATAGAGGTCGATACCAACACTCATTTTTAATAACCTTATGGGGTGGAAGGGTAGATCTATATATGATGGCCGGTGCGCTAATACCAAGTGTAGCCCCTCTTTGAGGAGTGATTACCGGGTATTGTATTGATGTGATCCATATTATTATAAACCTAGGATACCTTTTATATTCTTAGATCATAATCCTTTCAAAATCTAACCTTCTTTGCTAAGCCGTACAAATTCACGAAACCATTTGGACGGGAACCAGACTTGTGGATCCTGAGGGGTGCCTAACACCTTCCCCTTAGGATAAATTCAAGCCCTTAACCAATCTCTGGTTAGAAACATAGTTGTAATTGAACCCCTTAGGTGCCCTAACGCACCGTTAAAATTGTTTTGGTGGCGACTCTTCAAAATATGCAAACCCCTTTCCCAAAAGGAACGAGTTGTCTCAACCAATGTCATAAACCCTTTCAACCGGCCCCGAAAGGAGCACTTGGGGAAAGGGGGGGGGACAGTGCTGTTACTCGTCCCTTCTTAATGGTCCTGGAGGAATTTAGGACCTCTAAGTATAGGTTGTTTTAGACAGACCCCTAAGGTTTTAAAAGGATAAAATTCTAAGCGATAGGCAAGAACAAATAGAACTGATTAGATAAATGCAGGAAAGCAGTTATGAGGCGCATATTTACCTCCACAAGTAATGCACATAATCAGCACTTCTCAAACACAAACAAGAGGTAGTTTTATTAGACATGATATCTAAGTGAATGACAATGCACAGAAATATGCAGCTTTATTTTTATAAACTCAGAAGCAGGGGCCTAATCAGTTTGCCTACTGATTTTTAAGCCTGTTAACCTTTAGACAATCAGAAGTTGTTTTACCTAAAAGCATGCTGTTCTAGGTGTTACGAAAATGCAGGGATGATTATCAGTTTTATTTAAAACAGGGTAATCATATGTGATACTGTTCTATACCTTTTCAGGAATCAATAGTTTAAACTAGGCGTGGTTAAAAAAATGCAGCAGAGTCCTAGAGCATGGTGTCTAATATGCACATATAAAATGCATAATGATTAAGACATAATTTCAGAATGCATAGAATTCCTAAAACATGATTTCTAAATGCACAAAGAGTTATATGATGATTGAAAACATGATTTTGAATGCACAGGAGTAACAACTTTTATGTTAACGTTGTTTATTGTCCTAGGAGTAGGATTTCTAAGTTATAAACATAAAGCATGGATGAGATGCTGAAACAGTAGACATGAAATCCTCGAAACATAATATCTAGTGCATTTTGGCATGATTTGAATGAATATGTTGGTCCTAAAACATGGATTCTAATGCAGATAGAAATAATGTAAAGCTTAAAACATGTTTTCTACCCGATAATATTAACAGAACTATATAGCTACCCTCCCCATTTCACTAGACATCCCCAATATCTGTTTATAATAATTATTACAAACCAATAGCTGAATGAATTACACAAATAGATAAAAAGAGAAGAAGTTAAACTATAGGGAGCCTGAAGCAGGCCCAATGTACTCTGAGGATACCAGATGCTCATAACCTCAATTGTCAGGCAGTGCTCACACCCAGATTTCATAACCAGAACTGAGTAAGTGCAGTGTGGAAGAGCCATCCCCAAAGCATCAGAGTTCAGAGGGATCTCACAGGAATCCCAAGGTAGTCACACGCTAGAGGGGCAGAACCTAAGGGCCTAAGAGTAGAGTGAGAGTGCTTGACATAGTTTTGAAAAAGTTTTGATATGAAAACAGTATTGAAAAAGAACTCAGTTGAGTGAAGAATTTTTATGAAAATAGAGAGGTTTATTAACAGTACAATAGTTAAACAAGAACAGTGTCAACCAAACAAACAACATATCAGCCATAGAGCAAGCCGATTCCACATTGCTCAACAACAGACTTTCACACAGGGAAGTTGGGAACTAGGGACACATAGGGCATGTGCGTGAACACATAACAGACAAATACATAGAGGTTTTGTAGGGGTTTATGGGATTACGGGACCCAGAGAACTTATTGGATTATTGCAAGCAGAACGAATGGGGCACGCTTTGGAAGAAGCGATCTGTTACCGAGTTGTCTTATTGGGAATAAAAAGAGCATCTCTTAATACTCGGGAATTCCCGGACCACCAAACGAAACAGTGGTTTCTTGGTCACGACCAGCTAAGGCAGATAACTAATGGTACCAACACAGTATGAATTCCAGAACAAACAGCCGAGGACATAGAGTCAGACAACTTAAGGTAACAAAATCTCTTTGCAAAGAAAGGTTCATACTAGAAACTAGACAAACATAAATAGAGCAGAGTCAGGCTGGAACATGCTATAAAGGGATTAAACAAGTTCATAAACATGTTGATCCTAAGTTGAATTAGGACAGAACTAATATGCTGAGTGAAGCAGTAATGTAAACAGGTTAGTTATATGTTGAAAAGCTAAACAATATACAGAAGTAGACTAACGATTAGTAAACTAAACCAGTAAGTAAACACATTAAGTTTGGAACTTGGATTTAAATCAGAACATACCAGTTAAAGAGAGCAGATACTAAGTATAGGGCAGTAGAGTGAAATAATTAGCCTTGGCTTGCAGCCGACTAATTCAATTGAAGCAGCAAGTAGTAAGAAATAGCAGAAATTTTTTAAGTGTGAGAGAGAGTTTTTGAACCAGTGAGTTCGTATCTATGAGAGTAGAAAAGAGCATATATATAGCAGTTTGAAAGCTAGGTAAATAAGGTAAGAGTCAAAATTGTTCAGTGATTGAAGAACTCAGAATCAATTGAAGTAAAAATCAGTGCAAGTACTCCTTCAATTAAGGGAGTTAACTTCAAACGGTAAAAGACAGGTAATAAATAAGGAAGGAGATCATATATGGTTGAAATATAGCTAAGGAAATAATTCAAACACAGTACAGGTATAGAGTGAGAGATTAAGGCTAGGTACATAAGTTTCTAATTAAGTAAATAACATAAGAATCAATTAACAGTATAGTCAACCACATAATTAAGGCAAGAAAATAATTTAGAAGTCGAAAATCAGTAAAGGGCATCAATCGCAGGAAATCAGAAAAGGTTATCAATTACAGGAAATTAGGGATTCAAACAAAATAGCACTGATTAAAGGAAACTACTACAAACTTCTGGAATAAACATAGTATAGGTAGGGAGAAGCAAAATCAAAAACCCTAATGAGCATAACGGGGTAGAAATCACAGAAATTCAGAACATATTCATGAGAAACAGACATGCATACAAATCAAACGACCAAATCAGCGTAAACATACTCAAAATCCAGAACTAATCCAAAAAATTAGGGGTTTTAGCACAGTTAATCAGGTTAAAGGGAAAACCTAAATAAACCGTTTAAAAATGGTAAATATTATAGAATAACACTTAAAATCAGAGGGAAAAATTGTTTTGAAAAAAGGGGTTAAGAAAACCTAGTTATGGAGACGAAGAGACGTTTTGAAAAGATCAGAAGGTTCTCATGGAAAACCAGTATAATAACCCAGAATACTCTTAGATCTGTTACAGATCTAACGAGTTAAGATATAAAAGTAGGGTTTCAGAGAAGAATAAACCAGAGGTAGAGAGATTCCGGCTTAGAAACCATAGATCTAGCCGGAAAAAGAAAGATCTTACTCAATTGAGCCATCGCGGCCTCAGAATGGTAAGTACGGACTCAGGGGAGGGGAGTGAACGGCCACTGGTCCCTTGAGAACCTCGAGACAATAAGAAACCGGGCATGGAGAGCTATTAGAGGCTTGAGGATGGTGAGAATCCATCATAGTCGACGGTAGGCGAGCAACGGCAAGGGGAAATTAGGGTTAGGGCAGAGAGGATTTGGAGAGGAGAGTGAAGGGTGATGGCGGAGTGTGAGAGGAGATATGAGGGGTTTGGGGGGGGGGGTCGTTTAGGTTAAATTAGGAAAGGGTTAATCCGGGTCGTTGATCAAAATTGATCAACGACCAGGATTAAGCAAGATCTGGGTCGGGTAGGGGTGGGATTTTGGGCCTAGGTGTATAAGGCATTTGGGCTGGCTTAATTTAGGCTATAATTGGAATAGAATTGGGCTATTTGTTAAATACCCAAGATAAATTAATTAAAAATAATTTATAAAATAGTCACTAATTATAAAAATTGAATTTCATGCATAGATATGTTTTAAAAATGGTTATTTAACATTTAAAAACATAAAAAACTAATTTATGGTAAAAATGATACGGAAATTATATACATGGGCTATAATTGCAAAGTTATTGCAATTATAGCCAAAAGTACCAAATTGGCTGTTTATGGAATAATTTGGACTTAATAAGACCATAAATAATAAATTAAATCAAAAAATATTTTTGAAATCATATGTGATGCAATTTTGTAATTATTTATTGGAAATAAAATACTGGACAAATTAATAAAATGTAGAAAAAATATGGAAAAATACCAATTGCTACTAATGCATGATTTTGAAGGTATGTATGCATTTAAAAATATTTTGGGGAAAATTTGGGTATCAACAACTTCCCCTCTTTACCCGAAAAGGATGAAAGAGTTGTCGGGTAAAGATATGATGGCCAATTTTGACCGAGTGAAACGGTTTGAGAGACTTAGGCCGTACCATGGCTTCTGAGCTGCCTACATATCCCTAGTTTTACAGGATCAAGTCGTATGTTGTTCCGGATTCACCGGTGAAGTCATTACAAGAACGGATGCAATATCTAAGGATGGGCGAATGAACGGTTCACGGGAGAGGTTAGGTTTGATATGGTTGGGATAACTGGAGCGGGATCGCTCCTGCTGGGATAGCCTTTGCTCGCCGGGTTACCTGCAAATAAGAATACTATAAGCATATATTGTGCATAAATTTAAACATGATGCAGGTTCCCGTTGGACTATGAAATTCGTCTTCGGACGGTTAGGGATGACGTGAATTGTTTGATGAGAGATTCGCAGACCATGAAATGATGTTCTCAGGCCATGAAGATAGTGCCTCTGAACTATGGCGCCTTTGAATAATGATATGCAAATTGAGAGAGATCCTCAGGGCATGACATGATGTTCTCGGGCCATGAAGATCGTGCCTCCAAACTATGACGCCTTTGAATAATGATATGCGAATTGAGAGAGATCCTCAGGCCATGACATGGTGTCTTCCGGCTATGAGGATAATGCCGTTAGACTACGACGCCTTTGGACAAGTTGGCGATACTTCAGCCCATGAGATGCAATAATATGATGTCAACAAGACAAGGCTTAGTCTTGCGTGTTGGGGGGAAGAGCTTAGTCCGAAAGAGAACCGAAGTAAATAATTCTTGAGAGACAACGTTTAGTCTCGGTGAAAAAGTAAATTAGAGGCAGAGCTTAGGCTCATGTAAGTATGGAGACAGAGCTTAGTCTAATGCAAATGAAGGCAGATATTAGCCTTATGCAGGGGAAGACAGAGATCAGTCTTATGCAAATGGAAGGCAGAGATCAGCCTTATGCAGATGGAGGCAGAGCTTAACCTCATGCAAGATGGAGGCGGCGATTAGCCTATGTATAAGAGTAAATAGCAAATGATAATAAAATTTCTTAGCTGGTAGTAGATTTTGATATTGCGATTGTTGTGAGAATTGTGACTACGGAGCATGCTCGTTCTTCGTTCTGATAGCAAATTTCGGCAATTGCAACTGTTTTGAGAATTGTGACTTTGAAGCATGTTTGTCCTTTGTTCCTGCATCCAAAGAAAAATCGTGAGTTCTGTAGATAGGGAATGTCGGTTCATATCCCCGCTGGCTTTGCTTGACTCGTTCTTCTTGGTCTGATGATCCTGTTCAAGTTATCGGGGTAGCGTTTGCTAAACAGAGCTATTTTGAAAGCAAACATGCATGATTTTGCAAATACATAGTATGATATATATTTTAAGAAATCATATGAACCGACGACCGTGACACGGTTCAAGCCATTGCAACCTCTCATGTTACAGCATTTTGAGGGTCCTCCTCAAAATCCTGCCCCAGTTAGATGGGTTGACGTTTTTGACTATTGCGCATGCTGCGGTTGGCTGAACTTGCTTCAGAAGTTTGAGGGTCCTCCTCAAAATTCTGCCCCAGTTTCCAATTGCGGGAGGGGAGGGGAGGGGAGGGGAGGGGAGGTAAATGAAATTGTTTTATTGAATTGTGACCGAACCCATAGGGCTGCCTATGTATCCCATCTTAAACGGGAATCAGGTCGGGCGTAGTTCAATTTACATCATTTGAGAAAACATAAAGAGTTACACATAGTAGCGCTTGACTGCATCGAAATTGATTGGTTTTGGCCAGACTTCTCCGTCTATTTATGCAAGTATGAGAGCTCCTCCCATCAGTACTCGATGAGCCATATACGAACCTTGCCAGTTGGGAGAGAATTTCCCTTTGGCCTCATCTTAATGTGGAAAGATCTTTTTTAACACCAGCTGCCCCGGTGTGAATTGTCTTGGCTTGACTATTTTTATTGAAGGCTATGGTCATTCTTTTCTGATAAAGTTGTCTGTGACATAGTGCATTCATCCTTTTCCCGTCTATGAGGGCTAACTGATCATAACGACTTCTTATCCATTCTGCGTCGCTGAGCTCAGCTTCTTGTATGATTCTTAAGGAAGGAATTTCCACTTCAGCAGGAATAACAACTTCCGTACCATAAACCAACAAGTAAGGAGTTTCCCCAGTTGATGTGCGGACTATGGTGCGGTATCCCAGTCAGGCAAATGATAGCTTTTCGTGCCACTGTCTGTGTTTTTCTATCATCTTTCTCAATATCTTCTTGATGTTCTTATTGGCGGCTTCTACAACTCCATTCATTTGAGGTCTATAGGCTGTGGAATTCATGTGCTTGATTTTGAAAGTCTCGTACATGGCTTTGATCAGATCACTGTATAGATTGGATCCGTTGTCGGTGATGATTGATTCTAGAACTCCAAACCGACAAACAATATGGTCGCGGACAAAGTCTGCCACGACTTTCTTAGTCACTGCTTTGTAAGATGCTGCTTCGACCCATTTGGTGAAGTAATCAATAGCTACTAAGATGAACCTGTGTCCATTTGAGGTTGTAGGCTCGATCGGTCCAATGACCTCTATTCCCTAGGCGACGAAAGGCCAAGGCAAGATTCTTGCATTGAGCTCATTTGGGGGTACCTTTTTCATGTCTGCATGTACCTGACATCGGTAGCATTTACGGACATACTGGATGCAGTCTGTTTCCATGTCATCCAGAAGTAACTAGATCTGAGTATCTTCTTGGCCAATACAAAACCATTCATATGCGGGCCGCAAGTCCCGGCATATATTTCTTCAAGTAGTCTGGAGGCTTCCTTTGCATTGACACATCTCAATAATCCCAAATCAGGAGTTCTCCTGTACAGGGTTCCTCCGCTGTGAAAGAAACTATTGGAAAATTTCCGAAGCGTGCGTTTCTGAGTATGGTTTGCAAGCTCTAGGTATTCTCCCTTTGACAAATACTCCTTGATATCGTGGAACCATGGTTTTCTGTCTGTTGCTTTTTCAACATGGGCACAAAATGCCGGCTGGCTATGGATCTTTACTGGAATAGGGTCAATGAAGTTCTTATCTGAATGTTGTATCATGGATGATAGAGTGGCCAATGCATCGGCAAACTCGTTCTGAATTCTGGGGATATGCCAAAATTCTGTCTTGGTGAACCTCTTTGATTTTCAAACTCATATCAGGCTTGAACTTCCGGAGCTTTCGCTTCACTGGCGGGCACATCGGGTTTTTGGGAAACTTGTGGGCCACAATAGATGCACTTGACTCGGTCATACCATCGTATGACCATGAAAATATGTCCTCATACTCTTTCAGGAACTGTATGTAATCTTCTTTTTCTGATGGTGATAAGTGGATGACGATGCGAGTTTCTTTGACAGTCTCTGAATCTCCCAGGTTGACTACCTCAGTTTCATCCAGGTTGGACTTAGGTCTGTTCTCAAAATCCTCTGCTTTCCTTATGATTTCCTTGGGTATGACATCCTCTTCTTCTGAATCACTATCCTTTTGCTGCATTACCTAATTACATGTCACAATTGTTGGTTCATCAAGACAGGAAATAGTAATGCAATAAAGATAAAGATATGAGAGAAAATGGTAATAATAAATATCGATCCATTAAAATATAAAAGCGATTTTCAATAATTTAAACAACGTTTTTGGAATGATGGATATTTTATTTAAAACGAATGCAAAAAGGGAAATCATTTTTCTTAGAAAACAACAAAACAAACAATGTTGTTCAGCCTTGCTACCCTGGGACTCGTCGGGCCATGGATGGTCTGACAGTCCAATTCTTGAGGAATGATCCTTTCTCCGCAGCTCTGATGGTAGGGCCTTTGGATCTGGTATGATAAGTTGATGATGCCAGTATGCGTGAACCAACCTTTGGGGAATGTGAATAATCAAAAGAAAGAAAGAAAAACAAAAGGTAGCCAAGTCAGTAAGAGTTCTGAAAAGAATATTTTCAATACTTAAACACATATTGCGGAATGTAAATTCGCGTCCTATTTTGGGAGCCTCGTTGTGACCGAGGTAGGCCTAGCGACAAGTTGATTTGGAGAACTTAGATGCCAATAATTGCCTCATTTCATTAATATAAAAAATAGACGAATCCCAAAACGACACTAAGATAATAAAATATAAGTCACTATTGGCACTTGGACTTATTACATTTAGGAAAAAGCAGGTAAATCTAATATACTTGGTCCCAGGAGGACCTTCCCCAAGCTTAATCTTTTGACATATTTGGGATCATGCCAAACCTGGGGACTTCGTGCCTCATTTTCTGCAAAACATATAAAGTCAGACCCTTTCCCCCTCTAGATTCAACTACTTATACATTAGTGATTATCATATTGGCATTTATTTCTCCAAATTAATGCACAGATCGTGATTGCGTCCGTTGGGATTATAAGAACCCCGATGGACTTTTGGATAAGGCTGTCTTAAAGGGTTTTTGTGCAGACGACGCATTAACCCAGCTAGGTTTGACCATGATGCATGCATATAACAAGAGTAAGGTTTCCATGGGGTTTCTGTTACCCTCAAGCGGACAACTTGAGGGGGAAAGGCACGGAATCGTCGACTGCACCGCTGATCGATTAGTTTTACCGCAAATAAGCCTTTCCGGGATGATATAAAATAGGAATAATGTAACCACTCATCAAGCTTTGCTATAGGATTTGTATAGACACGAGTGGAATATGATGTTGAGCATGATTATGCAACAATAAAATAAGCAATAAAAGCATGTTGTCATGTATTTGCATGTTATGAAAGTGGTAAATACAACAATTACGATTGAAAATCAGTTACAAAGGAAAACAAAAAGAAACATGCCAGTTAAAAAAAATAAATACTTGGGAAAGTAAACAACTAATTGCACATAAAGGGAAAGGGAAAGGGAAAGGGAAAGGGTGCAGGTTTTAGCAGAATAAAGACAAATTCACAAAGCAGTTTGAAATGGTAAAAACCAAGAAATCCCCAGCAGAGTCGCCATGCTGTCGCGCCCCCCTTTTTCCTCTCCTTTCAGATTGGACAGGGTTTTTGACATTATTGGAACACCTCATTTCCTTTTGGGATAAGGGATGTGAAGGACTTGAAGAGTTGCCACCTAACAAATTAAGGTGCGTTAGGGCACCTATTAAGGGTCACATTATACTAATTGAATAAGCAGAGATTGGGTAAGGGCTTGAAATTACTCCGAGGGGAAGGTGTTAGGCACCTATCAAAGTCCACAATTATGGTTCCCGGCCAAACAAACTTTGTGAATTTAAGCAAGTGAAAAATAAGCAGTCAAAGTATACACATGGAAACAAGTAATGGTTTTAAAAATATTCGCAGTCTAAGCACACATATGTAGGGGATATGGGAGTCCTAAGTTGTTTATCCTATAGGATAACATCAATGCAATGCCCGATAATCACTCCTCAGTGAAGGGATACACGTGGCATTAGCGCACCGGTCATCATATCCATATCTACCATTTACCCCACCCCTTAGCGGTTATTAAGCGAATTTATTTAGCAATCTCTATGTGTGCTGTTACTCGTCCCTTCTTAATGGTCCTGGAGAAATTTAGGACCTCCAAGTATAGGTAGTTCTAGATAGACCCCTAAGGTTTTAAAAGGATAAAATTCTAAGCGACATGCAAGAACAAATAGAACTGATAAGATAAATGCAGGAAAGCGGTTATGAGGCCCAGATTTACCTCCACAAGTAATGCACATAATCAGCACGTCTCAAACAAAAACAAGAGGCAAATTTATTAGACAGGATATCTAAGTGAATGTCAATGCACAGAAATATGCAACTTTATTTTTATAAACTCATAAGCAGGGGCCTAATCAGTTTACCTACTGATTTTGAAGCATGTTAACCTTTAGACAATCAGAAGTTGTTTTACCTAAAAGCATGTTGTTCTAGGTGTTACGAAAACGCAGGGATGGTTATCAGTTTTATTTAAAACAGGGTAATCATATGTGAGACTGTGCTATACCTTTTCAGGAATCAGTAGTTTAAACTAGGCGTGGTTAAGCAAATGCAGTAGAGTCCTAGAGCATGGTGTCTAATATGCACATATAAAATGCAGAATGATTAAGACATAATTTTAGAATGCACAGAATTCCTAAAACATGATTTCTAAATGCACAAAGAGTTATATGATGATTGAAAACATGATTTTGAATGCACATGAGTAACAACTTTTATGTTAACGTTGTTTATTGTCCTAGGAGCAGGATTTCTAAGTGATAAACATAAATCATGGATGAGATGCTGAAACAGTAGACATGAAATCCTCGGAACATGATATCTAGTGCATGTTTGGCATGATTTGAATGAATATGTTGGTCTTAAAACATGGATTCTAATGCAGATAGAAATAATGTAAAGCTTAAAACATGTTTTCTACCCGATGATATTAACAGAACTATATAGCTACCCTCCCCATTTCACTAGCCATCCCCAATATCTGTTTATAATAATTATTACAAACCAATAGCTGAATGAATTACACAAATAGATCAAAAGAGAAGAAGTTAAACTATAGGGAGCCTGAAGCAGGCCCAAATGTACCCTGAGGATACCAGATGTTCATAACCTCAACTGTTAGAGTTTCATAGCATTTCTCATGTCCGGGTGTGTCAGAGTTCCCTAAGGGCCTCAAGGATCACGGGCAGTGCTCACACCCAGATTTTATAACCAGAACTGAGTAAGTGCAGTATGGAAGAGCCATCCCCAAAGCATCAGAGTTCAGAGGGATCTCACAGGAATCCCAAGGTAGTCACACGCTAGAGGGGCAGAACCTAAGGGCCTAAGAGTAGAGTGAGAGTGCTTGACATAGTTTTGAAAAGGTTTTGATATGAAAACAGTATTGAAAAAGAACTCAGTTGAGTGAAGAAGTTTTATGAAAATAGAGGGGTTTATTAACAGTACAATAGTTAAACAAGAACAGTGTCAACCAAACAAACAACATATCATCCATAGAGCAAGCCGATTCTACATTGCTCAACAACATACTTTCACACAGGGAAGTTGGGAAATAGGGACACATAGGGCATGTGCGTGAATACATAACAGGCAGAAACATAGAGGTTTTGTAGGGGTTTATGGGATTAGGGGATAACTAATGGCACCAACACAATATGAATTTCAAAACAAACAACTGAGGACATAGAGTCAGACAACTTAAGGTAACAAAATCGCTTTGCAAAAAAGGTTTATATTAGAAACCAGACAAACATAAATAGAGCAGAGTCAGGCTGGGACATGCTATAAAGGGATTAAACAAGTTCATAACCATGTTGATCCTTAGTTGAATTAGGACAGAACTAATATGCTGAGTGAAGTAGTAATGTAAACAGGTTAATTACATGTTGAAAAGCTAAACAATAAACAGAAGTAGACTGACGATTACTAAACCAAAGCAGTAAGTAAACACATTGAGTTTGGAACTTGGATTTAAATCAGAACATACCAGTTAAAGACAGCAGATACTAAGTATGGGGAAGTAGAGTGCAATAATTAGCCTTGGCTTGCAGTCGGCTAATTCAATTGAAGCAACAAGTAGCAAGAAATAGCAGAAAGTTTTTAAGTGGGTGAGAGAGTTTTTGAACCAGTGAGTTTGTATCTATGAGAGTAGAAGAGAGCATATATATAGCAGTTTGAAAGCTAGGTAAATAAGGTAAGAGTCAAAATTGTTCAGTGATTGAAGAACTCAGAATCAATTAGAGTAAAAATAAGTGCAAGTACTCCTTCAATTAAGGGAGTTAACTTCAAACGGTAAAAGACAGGTCACAAATAAGGAAGGAGATCATATGTGGCTCAAATATAGCTAAGGAACTAATTCAAACACAGTACAGGTATAGAGTGAGCGATTAAGGCTAGGTACATAAGGTTCTAATTAAGGAAATAACATAAGAATCAATTAACAGTATAGTCAACCACATAATTAAGGCAAGAAAATAATTTAGAAGTAGGAAATCAGTAAAGGGCATCAATCACAGGAAATCAGTAAAGGGCATCAATCACAGGAAATCAGTAAAGGGCATCAATCACAGGAAATCAGTAAAGGGTATCAATTACAGGAAATTAGGGATTCAATTACAGGAAGGGATTCAAACAAAATAACATTGATTAAAGGAAACTACTACAAACTTCTGGAATAAACATAATATAGGCAGGGAGAAGCAAAATCAAAACCCTAATGAGCATAACGATGTATAAATCACGGAAATTCAAAACATATTCATGAGAAACGGACATGCGTACAAATCAAACGAACAAATCAGCGTAGACATACTCAGAATCCAGAACTAAGCCAAGAAATTAGGGTTTTAGCATAGTTAATCAGGTTAAAGGGAAAACCTAAATAAACCATTTAAACATAGTAAATATTATAGAATAACACTTAAAATCAGAGGGAAATGAGTTTTGAAAAAAAGGGTTAAGAAACCCTAGTTATGGAGATGAAGAGACGTTTTGAAAAGATGAGAAAGTTCTCATGGAAAACCAGCAAAATAACTCAGAATACTCTTAGATCTGTTACAGATCTAACGAGTTAAGATATAAAAGTAGGGTTTCAGAGAAGAATAACACAAAGGTAGAGAGATTCCGGCTTAGAAACCATAGATCTATCCGAAAAAAGAAAGATCTTACTCAATCGAGCCATGACGGCCTGAGAATGGTAAGCACGGACTCAGGGGAGGGACCTTGAGGACCTCGAGACATCAAGAAATAGGGCATGGAGAGCCATTAAAGGCTTGAGGATGGTGAGAATCCATCATAGTCGACGGTAGGCGAGCAACGGCGAGGGGAAATTAGGGTTAGGGCAGAGAGGATTTGGAGAGGAGAGTGAAGGGTGATGGCGGAGTGTGAGAGGAGAAAAGAGGGGTTTGGGGGGGGGGTCGTTTAGGTTAAATTAGGAAAGGGTTAATCCGGGTCGTTGATCAACGGCCAGGATTTAGCAAGAGTTGGGTCGGGTAAGGGTAGGATTTTGGGCCTCGGTGTAGAAGGAATTTGGGCTGGCTTAATTTAGGCTATAATTGGAATAGAATAGGGCCATTTGTTAAATACCCAAGATAAATTAATTAAAAATAATTTATAAAATAGTCACTAATTATAAAAATTGAATTTCATGCATAGATATATTTTTTTTTTCCATCCAAGTAACAAAATTAAGATAAAGAGATGATTAAAGCATTCACCTGAAAAAGTAAATAACACACAGTAGAAACAGATAATAGATATGTTTTTAAAAATGGTTATTTAACATTTAAAAATATAAAATACAAATATATGGTAAAAATGATACGGAAATTATATACATGGCTATAATTGCAAAGTTATTGCAATTGTAGCCAAAAGTACCAAATTGGCTATTTATGGAATAATTTGGACTTAATAAGACTATAAATAATAAACTAAATCAAGAAATATTTTTGAAATCATTTGTGATGCAATTTTGTAATTATTTATTGGAAATAAAATACTGGACAAATTAATAAAAATGTAGAAAAATTATGGAAAAAAATACCAATTGCTACTAATGCATAATTTTGAAGGTATGTATGCAATTTTAAAAATATTTTGGGAAAAATTTGGTATCAACACAGTGCACTTGCATTGTGACAACAAAGTTGCTTTGCAAATAGCAGCTAATCCCATATTTCATGAGCAAACCAAGCATATAGAAATTGATTTCCATTTTGTGAGGGAAAGGATCAAGACATGAATGTTAACTACTGAGTATGTGTCCACTAAGTAACAACTAGCAGATTTGATGACCAAAGGTTTGGGAGCTGCACAACATAATCTATTACTGTCCAAGATGGGAATGTTNGGGGGGGGGGGGGGGGGGGGGGGGGGGGGTATTGAAGTGCAGAAATGATGAATCGAGTAGCTAGGGGGCTCATTTAGCAATTAAAGAAACTAGAAGGATTAGTCAGTTAAGGCGGTTACTTAACACTGCAGAGTTTGTTAAATGCACTGTTAAGTACCTAATTGTAGAGTGCTCTCTATTCTAACGAAATACAGTGGTCTTCTTCTTAAATTTCTCATATAGAATTCATGCCCTAGAAAAATGATAGTCGACTAACTTGCATGTCGCTAGATCTGGTTAGCTGAGTAGTCCACAAATTTACAGTAATATTCTATGATAATTTTTTGGGATGTATGAGACAAGCAAACACAAAGGATTCCCCATTCGGTTGCCCAATGAAAGACACGAGCATTTCACTATTCTCGGCAACGTATCCTAAAGTTTGATACGAGGACTCTAGGATGAAGGGGCAAAAAAATTTGACATGGTCCTTTTGTTATTCATTTTGCATTCGGAATTCACTTACTGATCTAATTAATTAAGATTTTGGCAGCATAAAACCTATTATAGAAAAATTTTGCTTACGTTTTAAAATTAGAAGAAACCTCTATTTAAAAGTGGATGGACTCAATCCATCAACTGTTAGTACTTTGTATCCGAAAATTAAATTTTTGAAACGTAAACAAGAAAAACATACAATGTAGAAGAAGCAAAGAAATAATCCGAGCTCACTGAAGTCACAGTATTTCCTTAAGGAATTTAATCCCCTCCTAGTACCCGAGGTTTAAGATTATTTCCTCTAAACCACATTGATGTAGCTACTTCAAACACCAGTGCACAACGAATACAAATGACAGCGGTGAATCACACTTAATTTGTTTTTGTAAAAAAGCAATGCAGAAAGGAAGAAGAGATTTTAGAATTTTCTGAAAAATCTGAAGAAATAACCTGATATTTATAACCAACAGGTTGAGTTCAAACGAAGAGATGTAATTCGTCCTAGATGGCCTTTCGAGTAAAATGGATATAATGAAAAAGATTATTTATACAAAATAAAACGAAAAAATAAAATTGGAAGAAGGCTTAAATTACCGTTACAAAACGGTTGATTTGGATTAAAATAATTAACATGAATCCAAACGACAGTGACGATGCGAGGCTTGATTTCTTCTCAAATCTTTAAGAACTAGAAAAAATACAATTATAT